>CBVK0100670315.1:0-16197 GCA_900067695.1 Picea abies
TTCCAAATTATTCTTTGTGTGTATTTTCATATTGGTATCCTTACTTCTAATCCAACTTCATAATAACACATGCTTACAATATTTGGTTGATTAGTGCCTTGATTATGTGTAGGGGATATATATATATATTACAATATATTAGAATATTAGAATATTACAATGTAATAGTAATGCCATATTACAATGTAATATGGCATTACCATATTACATTATAATATGGCATAGAATATGGTATACCATATTTCATGTAATTTGTTTTTTTAAAACCTAAAGTCATCGTCGCAATATCGACGAAAATTTTTACTATTTTACCATAACTGTCGCTATAGCAACGAAACTTCATTGCAATGTGCCACGAATATTCGTCGCATATACAACATGTCTGTTGTAAATTTGGTTTTGAGATATTGCACTCATCGATATTACCACGGATTTTCTTCACAAGTTGCAACGGGCTTTCGTCACACATTCAGCAACTGTGTCGTAAGTTATTGGCTTGGCATAACTTTTCATTACAATTGCGATGAAGTTTCGTCGTAATTGCCACATTTCTTCATTGTTATTGCGATGATAGTTCGTCGTAATTACGATGATGCATAGGGTTAACTGATATTGAAGGTGGTGACACATGGAGAGATAATTTTGTCGATGTTTCCACTCACGCCTGGATCGTGGATATAGCAACGAAATTATTTCGACGAAAAAAAATCTCGGATTTCGTGGAAATTGCAACAGATAAGTGTGGCAATATCAACAAAAAATCGTTGCAAATTTGGTCATATGTACTAGTGTAACAATTTTGATATTGAGTAAAAAACACTGAGTAGTGTACATGGCTCATCTGAGACTCATGAATATGAAGGCAAACCTTAATCCTTTATTCTTCTGAAAGGGAATGAAAGAATACATAGCTAGTTATGTGGCATGATGTCTAGAATGTCACCAAGTGAAGGATGAACATAAACATCCAGTAGGATTACTACAACCACATGTCATTCCAGAATCAAAATGGGAGATCATTTCGATGGACCTTAAAATTGGATTTCCACTTATGACAGGGAGACATCAATCAATTTTCATAGTAGTTGACACTCTAACAAAGAGTGCACATTTTATTCCTATACGTACGATGTATCATGCGCCAGACATAGCTAGATTTTTTGTCAACAAGATTGTAAGGTTACATGGTGTACCAAAAAAGATCATATCTGATCAAGGATCAATGTTTACATGACAATTTTGGACCAGTTTCCAAGAGGCTTTGGGAACACAACTGAACATTAGTATAGCATATCACCCTCAGACAAATGGGAAGATAGAAAGAACGAACCAAATTTTGGAAGATATGTTGCGTATGTATGTAATGGACCAACATAAATGTTGGGAAGAGTTATTTCCACTAATAGAATTTACATAAAACAACAACCATCAAAGTACCATTAAGATGGCACCGTTTGAGTTTATTTACGGGCGACCATGTCGAACACCATTGAGCTAGGACCGACTTGAGGATAGGATCTTGGTAGGACCATAAGTGATCCAAGAAATGGAAGAACAAACGAAATCTACAATACAAATGATTAAATAAGTGTAAGATCGACATAAGAGTTATGTCGATGTACATCGCATTGATCGCAGTTATGAATTTGATGACCGAGTTTTCTTGCAGGTCAAACCAAACAAGAGTTCGATCAAGTTTGTAAAAGGTTCTAAACTCCCTCCTAGGTTTGTGGGACCTTTCGAAGTTGTGGAAATGAAATGACCCATGGCTTATCAACTATCCTTGCCTGATTCTTTGAGGCGTATGTATGATGTATTCGATGTATCTGATTTGAGACATTGTATTAGTGATCCTACACATATGTTTGGACATGAGTGATTTTTAGGTGTCAGACGAGGGTTCTCTCATGGCGGAGCCAATATTCATTTTGGACCATCGCATTTGAAAACTATGACATCGAATAGTTAATAAGGTCAAGGTCCAGTGGGACAATTATAGTCCACACTCGGCTACCTGGGAGGACGCATATGATATGCGTCAACAATGTCCTTACTTGTTTGATAGATTAGACATATAGATCTTGTCAGATACTTTTATTTACTTCATTTTATATACTGTACAACTTTGGGACAAATTTTAAAACAAGAGGGGGTGTATCTAACATCCCGCTCTACTGAGCACATGTTATTGACTTATTCTTTAAGGACACTTGCGTGCAAGTGATCTAGTTATAGTACAGTGTTATTTGTTTTGAATATGCATTTTCATTTGTTTCTACTACTAGTAACGTTGCAGGCTAACCACGTGGTTTCTTCGGTATTGATGTTAATGCTCCTGCTGATTTTGGTGGTGCCATCTTCTTCTCCGGCATTAGTTTCAACTTCCAACTAGTTCTGGAACTTGTTTCTGAACTTTGGATTTGTAACTTCGGCTTCAACTCTGTAACCTCATCTTCAACTATGTAACTTCATATCTAGGCTCAGTAACAAAATCTAAATGAAAATAATGTTTTGTTGGTATCCCTTCACTTTATTTTACACTACATTGTCAAATGTAGCTTACCCTTTGTGCCTAAAGTTCCCATCTAATCCACTAGTGGTTGCCACTCATTACATGTTTTAAGGCTTCATTACTCCATATCTTCGACAATTTATCATTCAATTCTGTAATCTTTCACAATCTTCTGCATTGAGTTTTACGTGGTGCCACTACTTCACCATCATTGTATCTATTTATTGCACATTCTGTCATGGAGTGTCTTAAATGATCTTAGTTGTCATCTCTACAATCACATCTCTTTTTGTGACCTATTCCTTATGTGCAATATTTTTCTTCTATGTAATCTTGCTTCATTTGTCGATGCATCCTTCTACTTAGTTTTCTTTCATATGTGATCATTTTCTTCTTTTCTTCTTTTCCTCTTTACCTGCTAACCTAAACTTCTTCGATTTATTAACCTTCGACTCCTTTCCTAAACCCGTTTCATATGTTTTCCCATTTTACTTGATATTTATTTATTTTTCTATCTTTTCTACCTATATTACACTATAATACAAGTTAATCTATGCAACTTCTCTAGTGCGTGGAAGGACAATCATCCCTATACAGTTTCAGCTGACTCTCATTCACTAGTCCTTCCACAACTTTTCCATCCAACTGTTCTAACTAAAAAACACCTGCGTCAGTCATATGTCTCATCACATATGGTCCTATCTAGTGCATCCTGAACTTTCTTGGGTGTTGTAAGAACTCATTGTCATAGAGTAGTACTAGATCACCTTTATGTAACTTTTTATGCTTGATGTGTCTATCATGCCATGACTTTTCTCGTTCCTTTTGTACTTGTTGATGGAACACTACAATAAATCGATCTTCCTCTAACACTAGTAATTGTGATAGCCTTTATTATATTGTGTCACAATCTATAAGGTCTGTCATCGCAGCAATGCGTAGACTCAGTACAAGAAACTCCATGGGAATTACTACTTCATGTCCATATGCTAATCTAAAGGGTGTATTTCATGTCAGCTTCTTGCATGTAGTTCTATAGGCCCATAACACTGCAGGGATTCTTAAGTCCCAATCATCTTGTCCTATGTTGCACACCTTGGTCAATGCATTCTCCAATATCTTATTGAATGCCTTCATGGTGCCATTTTCTTATAGGTGATATGGAGTTCTCTTTTGATGCAGTATCTGAAACTCTTTTGTCAATGCTGCAATTGTTTTGTTCAAAAAGTGAGTCCCTTGATCGCTCATAAGTACTTTAAGACACCCAAACTGATCTAATATGGGGTGACCTTGATATCAACATGATCTGGTTCTAGGTTCACTTAATGAAAGTATCAGTTATAAGATCGTTTTAATTGAACTTGACTCCATTAAAGGTGAACATATGTTCTTATGAAAGGACTTAATCCAAATTGATTATAACTTGGTGAATTTGTTGTTAGTCTCATAATCCATTACTTAATAAAATTAACAATCATAATTGTGGAAATAAAAACATGCATAAGAGAACACGAGACAATATCAACACATAAAGTAAGAGATCACCAATTTGTTAACGAATCTCACCAATATGGATACGTCTCTGGATCTGCTAGAATACTAATTGCTTCATTATCCTTCATTTAACAAGGATGAAATATTCTCACAAAATGTGGCACATTTCTTTAGACACCAGAAGGATGACATTCTCCCAAAATGGGCTTGAATCTCCCAAAAGGGTCTTACATACAAACCAAAACCACGAGTTCTTATTTATCTCCTAAAATAAATCTCCAAAAGGGCCTCCAAAATATCCTCCCAATCTCTCCCAATAAAGGGGTTTAAATATTTTTTCCTGGCTCCATAACCAAAAAGACAAGATCCATAAATTTAGGATCCAATGACTACTCAAGGAAAAAAATGAGAAAGGACATTAACTTCATCCTTGAGACTAGGAATCCACTTGTAATAAAGTGAGGAAAATTCCAAGCCAACCCATGAGACCCTTAACTTCCTCCTTAAGACTAGGAAGCTAATTTGTGAGTTGGTTTCTCACATACAACTAATTTCCTCTTGAAAGTAAGAAACTAATTTTTGATTTGGATTCTCACATAAAACTAATTTTCAATTTTTACAAATAACACGTGAAATTTCCACTCACTTCGAGTATTCCCTTTTTTTCCCCTTAAAATTAGGAAACCAATTTGTCAGCCGGATTCTCTCACAAAACTAATTTCCATTTTTACAATTAAATGAATAATACGTGAGATTCTCAAACTCACTTCAAGCATTAATCATTTTTCAATGTGCATAACTAATACATGAGTTTCTCATACTTCTTTTTTTTTGTGACTAGGGGAATCGGTAACGTCGACAATATCGTACTCACGTGACATAGGGTTGAATCCTACCGACTGCCTTATAACCCCTAGGGAGAATCACACCACCCACAAGCACACCTCCAGATAAATCAGGGTGAGAATTGACCTTGAGACCTCTTTTACATATTTCCTTCCATTTACACGACACTTGCCAATAAGTCTACACCCCCGCGGGCCTCAAACTTATTTTAAGTATTAATAATTTGTACAATTTAATTAATTCATTCATGAACAATAAATAGTCTTTCCCACCTATTATCAAAATTTTTAATGATTCATCCCATGGTGTGAAAAGTAGGAATTTTCCATGTGGAGATCCTCTTGGATCAAACCTCCCCACAAAAATCACTTTTGATCCTCCAAAAGTATAGAGAGGAACTGTAACTTGAATATCCGCAACCAACTTCTAGGAAGATCCTTACACTCCACGATGCACTTCCCTGCTTCTTGATCTGCATAAAAAATGTTTCTAAAAAGGCCACACCCTTATTCTCCTTCACCTTTGTACTTCAGAATTAGGATGTCGATGCCAACACTTGCACCAATGAAAATATGCAACTGATTCCTTGATCTGCATAACAAATGTCTTGAAATGCCGCACCCTTCTTCTCCTTCACCTTTGTACCTCGAAATGAGGATGTTGATGGAAACAATTGCATCAATGCAAACTTCTATATAACATTACATGATCACAATTTCAAAGTAATGCCATACTTTGCAAGAGTTTATAAAACACTCATGGTCAAGTTTACAATGATTTCCAAAACAAGCCTAGGAAGAATAATGCCTTCTCACTCAATAGTGAATATAATACCCATTACAGTGTTGCCAAAACAATCCTAGAAAAAAAAATTCCTTCTCACTCAACAGTGTCTATAAGACCCATTACAGTGTTGTCACAATAGGCCTAGGAAAAACAGTGTCTCTCACTCAACAGTGGCTACAAGACCCATTACAATGTACCAACAAGGCTTACAAGGTTTAGGCATAGAAAACAATGCCTCTCACTCTCATCATCACTTTCAAGAGTGGCTAATTAGAAAATTTTACATCATTAAAATTAATGTGAATACCCCCCAAATTGTTCTTAAAATCCCCCCATTACAAACATGTGCACATAATAAACAAGGAAAATTCTATCATCATGACACTCGTCTTGCAATTCTGAGACTTTTGACTATAAACATGGCCACTTTCCGACGAAGTGCCAAAATGGCCTTATCAACACCACACTACCTTGCTTTGCATGCAAAGGCTCAAATGATGAATTTCCTGCAGTTTCAGATCTTCCTGCCTTGTTGCAGCACTCAACGATCACCAAAGGTTGCAATATACATCCATCCATTTGCAATTAAAAAAAAAAAAGACAAAACCATAATGCATAAATATTACATTAGTTTGTGTGCCAAAGAGCTCAAAGTGTTGCTCAAATCACAACATACACAACACCAACAGATCCTTCTTGTCATTCTGCAACTTTTGACTATAAACTCGACCTATTCTGAAAATTGCAACTCTTTCTCGAAAAACATGTCAAGCATTAATGACAAAAGTGGGCTTCTTCCATCATCCAAAAAATCCGCTGCTTGGATCCAAATTATGAGTACACTAGTGGATTCTTTGTGAAAAATCATGCAAAATGACTATAATTTCATCAAATTCTGACACTGTCACTTCTAGACCCCCCTAGGCTCTCTACCTCGATTTGTGTGCCATGAATTAATGAAAAAAGTGGGCTTCTTCCATAAGCCCTAAAAATACACCATCGGGATCCAAATTCTAACTGCACCAATGCATTTGTGGTGAAAATTTGTGAAAAAATGAATGTACTTTCGTCCAATTCCATCACTTTGACTTATGGACCCCCCTGTGCTCTCTGCCTTGAAATGCATGCCAAACAAGTCATACAACTTGCATTAAATGCTTCTACATATCTTGAAATGCATGCTAGTAATATGTTGACATCACTGTCATCTGTTAGGCTGCAGGTTGGACACATGGCACCTCTTAGGGGTTCCACGTGCCACTTTTCCATTGGGTTGTTTCGTAGCCCAAAAATGGAAAATTGACATGCCACATGGAAACCTCTCATACTTCCACATCATCATGCTGATGTCACCTACCAAGTGTGTTCCACATCGTATGATGATGTCATCCTATACGACATGCCACATCATCGTATGGTTAGCACCACATCACTGTGTATGATTTGTTGACTGTGCATAGGACTTCCACGTCATCAGTGTTGTGACCACCTGCGTCAACACCACATCATCCTATATGGATCTGCCATTTCATTGTATGATCAATGACACATAACCTTGTACGGTCTGCTGACTATGCACACGAATGCCACACCATCGACCTAGTCAGTGCCACATCATCTTGTACATATCTGTCACGTCAACGGTATGGTGTGTCACGTAAGTGACCTAGTCAGCACCATGTAGGCGGTCCGGTTAGTGCCACATCATCGATCTATTCAGTACCACATCATGATGACATCATCTACAACATCACAAATGTACTGCCTAGTTAGCCACCACATCATGCTGACATCATTGGCCCAGTCAGTGCCACATTAGTTTTACGGCCTAACACATCAACTTGTATGACCTGACATGTTGTACGTATGGATGACATGTGGCTTCCTCTCATGCTGGAACATCATCATTTTGAGGTCATCATTGTACAATCTTCCAAATCAGCATGTTGACTTCATGCTGACGTCAACACTGTATTAATTTCGCCAGTTTTGCCTACTTGTCAGAAAAGTCAAATGGTCATAATGTTGTCACTGTAACTCCATTTGTTGAGTCGTTTCACCATTGGAAAGGTCTCGATGATCTCTTTGACATGACATTATTTTTGTCTAATTCTATACATTTTTATTTTTGAGCTATTTTGGATCCCCATGGCTCGGTTACTCAAAATGGGATATGCAAGGACCTTATTTTCTATCCCAAAAGGCTTAAAATATCATTTTGTTGCATGAATAAGTGATTTACCATGATGTCTATGATCAATTAACTCAAAACGTCTACCCATCCTTTCAGTCATCAAGACGAATAGGTCTTCCTTCTTAAGTTGTCTCTTTGTCTGTAGTTGGCTTTCGTCCTATAGTTGGCTTCCTTTCTGAGCTTCTTGGTCGACTCGTTCCTTCACAAGTTTTTGCCCAACTTTCTTTTCCTTCTTGGGACATAGCTCTGGATGGAGTTTCCTACATGTGGCTTCCTGATCTCCACCCATGTTGCAATGGGTGCAATGGTTCTTCTTCCTAGTTGCTATAACCTTCTTGTACAAAGCCATTCTTTTCCAACACATGGAAATAACATGGATATTCATACCATAAAATGTACATGGTTTTATATTCCATAAAATTTTATTTACATTGTCAATTTGTTTGTAATCAAAAGGAACATTTGAATAGTGACACTTTTTATATCTTGCTTGGTTGTCTCGGGTGTTTTTCTTGCGATGAGATCTTGCCTTAGATCTTCCTTTGAAGTACTCATCTCCCTTTGGAGATGGCTCATAATCACGATCATCAGAATGATATGATTTTCTCTCATCCCACACTGATTTGGTCTCATCACTTGAAGACTCACTTGCTTCTGTTGTTTTGGAGTCCTCTTCATCGATTGTCTTGGAGTTTCTTTCCTAATTGGTTTTGGAGAATTCTCTAACCTCTTCTCTGACATAGCCCAATATTTCATATCAAGGTAATTCCACCACTTGTATGGGATTCACAATGCCTTGGCCATTACCTCTAAGGCCTCTTTCTTCATACCCCATCTTCTTCATTAGCTTCAAGCCAATCCCTGTAGTGTGCTTTTCAAAAGCACCAAAATCATCATCATAATGAGAAGAAAATGAAATTAAAGGAGTATTGTTTACCTCAATTACCAATTTTGAATAAAATGCGGGGGATGTATTTTCTAAGCCTTTGTCTCCTTACAAATTTTTCAGAGCCTCTTATGTGGCTTGTAATCGAAGTCACAATCTATGATTATATTCCTCTGCATCTTACAACATTTCTTCAACTTGTTATCCACTTGAATTCTTTGGTTGATTTCCTGTATCTCATTGAGCTATTCCTTCTTTGGTGTCTTTTCCATCTTGTATTCAACACCTTCAATCCTTTTCAATCAGGCTCTGATACCAAACTTGACTTGATCTGGGGTGACCTTGATATCAACCTGATTTGGTTCTAGGTTCACTTAATGAAAGGATCAATTCTAATATTATTTTAATTGAACTTGACTGCATTAAAGGTGAACAAATGTGACTATGAAAGTCTTGAATCCAAATTGAATATAACTTGGTGAATTTGTTTTTAGTCTCATAATCCATTACTTAATGCACTTAACAATCATAATTGTGGAAATAAAAACATGCATAAGAAAACATGAGACAAGATCAACACATAAATCAAGAGATCACTGAATTGTTAACGAAGTTCACCAATATGGCTATGTCTCCGGATCTGTTGGAATATGATTCACTTCCTTATCCTTACTTTAATAGGGATGAAATATTCTCACAAAATGTGGCACATTTCTTTAGACACCAGAAGGGCGACAGTCTTCCAAAAAGGGCTTACATACAAAACACAAGAATGAGTGATTTTTTCTCTCCTCAAAGCGCTCTCCAAAAGAGCCTCCAAAAGGCCCCCCAAAATATCCTCCCAAGCTCTCCCAATAAATGGGTTTAAATAATTTTTCATAGCTCCATAATCCAAAAAGACAAGATCCCTAAATTTATGATCCAATAACTACTCAAGGAAAAAAATGAGAAAGGCCCTTAGCTTCCTCCTTGAGACTAGGAACCCACTTGTAATAAAGTGAGGAAAAGCCCAAGCCAACCCATGAGACCCTTAACTTCCTCCTTAAGACTATGAAGCTAATTTGTGAGTTGGTTTATCACATACAACTAATTTCCCCTTAAAACTAGGAAACTAATTTATGAGTTAGATTCTCACATAAAACTAATTTCCCATTTTTATAAATAATACGTGAGATTTCCACTCACTCTAAGTATTATTTTTTTCCCCTTAAAATTAGGAAACTAATTTGTGAGTTGGATTCTCTCACAAAACTAATTCCATTTTTATAATTAAATGAATAATACATGAGATTCTCAAACTCACTTCAAGCATTAATCATTTTCCCAATGTGCATGACTAATACATGAGTTTCTCATACTCATTTTAAGTATTAAACATTTTTACAATTTAATTAATTCATTCATGAGCATTAATTAG
This sequence comes from Picea abies, assembly GCA_900067695.1. Taxonomy (NCBI): domain Eukaryota; kingdom Viridiplantae; phylum Streptophyta; class Pinopsida; order Pinales; family Pinaceae; genus Picea; species Picea abies. The sequence goes on from CBVK0100670315.1 coordinate 10,136, forward strand.
TTTTTTCCACTTATTATCAAACTTTTTAACAATTTATCCCATTGTGTGCAAAGTAGGAATTTTCCATGTGGAGATCCTCCTGGATGGAAAATCTTGTAACTATGTTCTCTAATAAAATTAGTGCAAATATATCCACACTGCAATGTGTAACTGGTTCTTCCTATGCCCATATTTTCAAGTAGCATGTCTCGGTAATTATGTACTTGGCTCAAGTTTTCCTCACTAGTGGATTAATTTGTCTGAGAAAATCCATTTCCCATTTGTCAAATTCCTACAAGGTAATTTGTAGATTCAAATGCATCTCATCCCTTCGTGATGGTCTTCCTACTCTCTGGAAAACATCACAACTTTGATAATGCTCCTTAGCATCCTTGTGGAGGGTAGGCCACCATAGCCCTACTTACAAGATCTTATGAACTTCCATATTTCCTGCATAATGTCCTCCTACAATTCCATCATCTACCTCTACTAGGATCATTGGTTTTTCATGTTCTAGCACACATCATCACAGTATCCCATCTATTCCTAACTTGTATAAGTTTCTTGCGATCAATTGATAATTTGTTGCTTTAACCACTAGTTGTTTCTTTTGTTCTACTATCATGTTGGATGGGACCACTCGTATGCTTAAAAATTGAACAATTTCTGCAAAGTGGTCATCTATCAGTTGAATTGGGAATAAATGTGCATCTGGTAAGCTATCATATAGGTTTCTTGCATCTTCTCCCAATGTCAGAATCCACGATAAATGTTCTGGTCCTGCATCAGTTTCCCTGGTTTCACATTAACTTTGAAATCATTATCCTAGAACAAGAATAACCATCTGTAGAATCTCCCCCCCAACACTGGCTTCTTCACTAGATATCTAAGTGCAGAGTGGTATGTATACATCTTGAAATGGGATCCCAACAAGTAGTGTCTAAACTTCTACAATGAATAAACCATTTCCAAGCCTTCCCTTTATGTCGTAGTGTAATTCTTCTCAGCGGTCGACAACTTCCTGCTAGCAGATACAATTGGATGGTCTATCTCTCCCTCTCATGGATGGGATAATGTTGCACCAAGTGCTATCGATGATGTGTTCACATGAACATGAAACTCTTTCTTCCAATATGGGAACATCATAATGGGCACAATTACTAACTTTTGTTTCAATACGTCCCAACCCTTTTGAAATTCTTCATTCCACTGAAACTTAGCTTCTTTCTTCAATAACTTCTCCATTGGAACTGTAATATATGTGTGAACTTTAAAAAAAATCCTATAAAATTTGGTATGGCCCAAAGTTGTTCTCAACTATATCACTGATTCAGGTGGTGGAAGATTAAAAATTAATGCTATCTTGGTAGGATCAACGAACAAACCCTACTTGCATACCACATGACCTGACAATATCCTAGATGGTGCGCATAAAACACATTTCTTATAATTTAATGAAATATGATATTTTCTACATCTATCAAGAATCTATGTGATCTATCAAGCATCTATGTGATCCTTCAAGAGGTTAAAGATAGCCAAATAATCTAAGTACACTTCAAGAAACTTATGAATAAACTCCTTAAATGTTGCAACTACTACTGCATAAAACACAGGAGGTGCATTATTTAACCCAAACAAAATTACTGTGTACGAGAAGCTTCCCCATTCTGTCACAAATCTCATCTTATGTCTTTTTTTTGGTGCAATCTTTATCTGATCGTATCCTTAAAATCCATCGGTGAACGAGTAGGCCTCCTACCTGCCTATGTTTTCTAATACTTCATCTGTAAAGGGAGTTGGAAACGGGTCATGCAAACAAGCATCATTCAACTTCCTTAAGTCTACAGAAATTCTAATACCCCGTGTTTTCTTATCTTGAATGACCATTGGAATTATCTATTTGGACTCTGTGACAGGTTTAATTATACCAACTCTTATCATTTTGTCAATCTATTCTTTCACTTTTTCCTTGTACTTCGGATTCAATATGTAAGGTCTCTATCTTGTTTATCCTCTGGTTTTAAAGGGATCTTCATCTCGCCCAATTCTCCAACTATTCACTTCATCTATGAAATTTTTGTCGGAAAAATATCTTGATAGTCACGCAATAAGTATGCAATCTTTTCCACAGTCTCATCATTCCAGTAATCCCCAATGTTTTCAAACTATGGCTTCTCCTTCATGCCAATGTTCACTTTTTTCACTCTTAACGGCTTCACATATACGTCGGATTCAAGTGTTGGAACTATTATGTTGTGCTCCCCTTTAGTCTCTAGTACCTATACATTTCTTGGGTCCTCTTTTTCTTGGTCTTCCTCGGTAACATTATAACATTCTAATAATTTATGGAATGGCATGGACTCTTCGTGTGCACTACATATAGGTACTATTTCTACTTGAACTTTGCCCATAATTTTTTTACCTATAATGACTTGTACAACTGCATCTACGAAAAGTGACTCATCTACAAAATTAAATGTTATCTTAAAGTTTCGTGTGAGCTCTTCCCAGTCCAATGTCCCCCTGTGCATTTCTAGCTCTAAATACTAGTTCCTTGGAACTGTCTCTACCATATGTATGAACTTATGTGTCCATTCTTTCTTCAACACTTGAATCCATGTTACAATACATCGTGTAACATGATCCTTTAGATCGTTCATCCTTGTATACTTGCGCATCCTTTATTTTCTTCCAAATCTGATCAGCATCGACTTTTTACAATGTTTCCAATCCTTTATCTCTTCCTTGTGGGTTTTCGACCATATCGCTAGAGTTTATCTCATTGCAACATCCCTGTTGTGATCCTACACAAATAACGAGTAATGTGAGCACATCTTCTAGTCGAAACTTCATGCAACCGGTGCTTCCAGTGTTCAAGTCCTTTCTCCGAGTCTGATGCACAAGAGCTTATGCTTCTCCAACTAAGCACACCATCTATGGTGGAATTGATGTAATCATCCATTTGCATTGTCATATTATATAAGTTATCAATTTCCTTTCTCGTGGGCTCCACATATCTTCTTGCCTCCATAGGGTCTAATGGCACAGTGACCTTTAAGCCTCCTCCTTCAAAAATCATCTAGCTTTTCTTCAAGTTAATGATCGTCTGATTGTCAAAGGCCCAATCCATTCCAAGAAAATATGGATACAGATAACTGTATTCATGTCAATATCTTGATTGGTATTATATTATGTTGGTTATCCAACCTCAACTGAAAAATTGAACAAACTAGCTTTGGTTTCCCCATCATCTCCCATGTCTGTCTTGGAAGAACATTGACATCTGATCCTAAATCTAAGATGACAGTGTCCATGTCAAATTATTCTATCTGCACACTTAATCTAAACTCTCGGTTGGTCCTCTTATTGCACAATACTTGGTTCACTACCTTCTACGTCATAGGTACTTCTCTATCTTATGCACACTGATTAATCATTCCACATAGTGCATTCAACATTGTTTCATCCTACATCAACTCTAAAAATGTATTTATAAATTATTTCAGAGTATTTACCTTTTCGACCAGCCTTTTTGGAATAGGGCAATCATAAACTGATGGAATATCATATATTGGCAGTGTCTTTGACGTTGATGCTATCCATTTCGGTCCTAGTATCTCCTTATTTGCTTGTTGATAGGTTTATTTTTCTTTCTGCGGATTTAATGTTTGCATGGGATCGACTACATTCCTTTTCCATTATTCAACTGCCTTTCCCTTCTCTATCACATATGGTCTAGTTCTCATCCCACCGCATGTAACAACTGCTACTCTAGGTTGATCGTTATGTTCCTCAGTGGCTATCATCTTTAGGTTTTGGTTCAGATTTGGATGTTGGTTCTGATGTTGGTTCTGGTTTTCATTTTATATCGCTTGCCACTTCTCTATTAGTTGAGGAAAGTCCTTTGTCGCATGATCCAAGGCTTTGCAACATGTGCGCATCGTGTAAGGATTCAAGAAATCTCTTTCTAAATGTCTCGGTTGATTGCAGTTACAAAAAATTATTGTTCCTCTGCCTCTTCGACCAAATCCTCCACATCCTCGGCCTGTTCTAAATCCTCCACGTCCACCCTGGTTAAATCCTCTTAGATTTTTTTACTATGGAACCCCTTTTTTCGCTATGAGACTTTATTCCTAGATTTTGTACACATATGAAGTGCACTCTCTCATTAGGTCTAATGCACGACAATCTTTCTCATCGTCTCCTACCAATTTCAAAAAATTACAGAATAAATTCTTGGTGTACTTTGATACTTCTGCAGTAAGGAAAATTTAGTCAAATGATGTCCCATGTCTTACATATCTCATCATAGCCTACTCCTCCTGCCAATGGGTTTGGTGCTCCTGTGTCCATATACTCTACAACTGTTGGACATTCTTCCTTTTGATGACATTTTGTCTTACATGTTATACACCAAACATGTTCATGTTTTTCGTTTTCCTTCGCTATCTTTGATAATTGATTTCTCGGCACAACCAACTGTGATTGTACTTGTGCCATCTCCTACAAGAGATGCTTCCAATTTCATCGTGATCTCCAATTCTTCCAGCTACGATGTGACCCTATGTTATGTCAATGGACAATGAATATGCAGTAATAGACCTACAATAAACCATTCTCAATGCTTCTCATTAGGAATATAAAAGGTTAATCGACCCATCACATCCTTAAATCTTTGGTCATAATCCCACACTATCTCATTATTCACTTCCTTAATCTATTTCAGCTCTGTAATATATTGCAATTCAAATTTCAACTTCTTGAATTCCTTTAACAATGCCTGTCGAATCTCTGCCAAAGTTCTTGATTTTCTGGATGGTGTAGTTGTCTCATACTTCATATACCATAGCAGTGAAAAACCTTTGAATGTCATGACCAATTGCCTAATCCTCGTTGCCTCATCCTAGACATTCTTCACAATCCATATCATTTTTCATACAAACAAGTTTTGCTCAGGGTCTTCTGACCCCATTCCCTGAAACTCAATTATTCTTAGTGTATTATATATCCCTCCGATTGTACTCAACATTGTACTTTCCCTTATTTATGTTGATTGACTCTATTTCGATGCACTACTTACAATATTCTGACTATTGATTTGAATTCCTCCACTTAATATAATTTCTCTTGAACAAGTCTCTATTCCTTCTTCAATTCTTATGACACACACGAGGTCGTGGGTTCAACATAGATTCTGATCTGAGATGGACTTACTTCTTCTGCTAGACGATATTGAGGATCTCTTTCTTTCCTTTTCCTTTCTCCATATGGTGTGATCTGAAGCACTGTGCATGGGTCACTTTCCTTGAATGTTCTATGCTTATCTTATTTTCCAACCACAGTCTCTTCCCTAAAATATCTAAACCTTTTACCACAGTGTAATACTCCAATATCTCTGTCTGTGTCAATATCATGTTCTCTCGACATCCTCTATCCATCTGATCCTTACTCATCCTTCCCACTCTCAAATCATCCTCTAGTAATCCCCCAGTCCCCCTATGTGCATGAAGGTGGCTATATGTTAGACTCCATATTCATGACATTCTTATTACATTGTAACATCTTTATCCAAGTAGACAACGCACTCAAATATATTATGCACTGAACCTTGAAAAAGTCCCTTTGTGCGATGCTATAAGACCGGGTACAATCTACTGCAAACTCTGTAATTTAACCCCCCAGTATACAATTCAACCAGAAATCAACCATGAGAGAAACCTTATTACTTATTGTATTGAGTTTTTTTATTATTTCAGGAATCTAGTTTCTTAGAGCTTTAGCTCAATATCTCCCATTGTTCTCCAATAGTCTTTCTAATCATTCAGTCAAAATTATTAGAAATTCACCAAAGAAATTTTCATGAAGATCTCTAAATACATACCTTTGCAACCACTGTTTGTCGTTGAAATGAGGGTTTCTATTATGTTCTCTGGAAAAGTTTTGTTGCTTCTTCTCTAGCCATTCTTTGATTTCTTCTCTATTCGACCTCCAAAACGTTCCCCTCAATTACAGTTCCTGGTCCCAACAACATAATCGTGAGATCGGAAGAGCGGTTCAGCAGGAATGCCGAGACCGATCTC
>CBVK0100670316.1:0-16196 GCA_900067695.1 Picea abies
CTTTCCTGATTTTTTGCTTTGTTAGGTACCCGCGGGCTGTTTTGGGTTAGCCCGCGGATACCCGCGTGCAGTATAAGGACAGCAAGCGGATGCCCGCGCCCAGTGAGAAGTTAGGGCATGGGTTGCTTGTTTTGAGTGGTTTCTTGAGGAATTACTCAGCATGGCTTTGGCTAGGAAGAGGCATGAATAGGCCTGATGCCAGGTAAGCAGGGATAGTGCAATTTAGGGTTATAACAAGCGATGACTTGAGAAAACTTTGGCATGAGCGGTTTGGCCATATAAACTATCGCTCATTGCAACAACTATGTAATCAATAGATGGTGACTGGTCTTCCTCTTGTTTCATTTAGAGATGGTGTTTGTGCCGGTTGTGTTTTCGACTAACATCGTCGGGACAATTTTGACAAACGTGCCTCTTGGCACACCTCAGGTCATTTGCAGCTTGTTCATAGTGATTTGTGTGGTCCACTTTCTTCTCCTTCTTTTTCCGGGTGCTAGTATTTCTTAACTTTCATTGATGAATTTTCTAGACGTACTTGAGTTTACTTCTTAAAACTTAAGAGATAAGTTTTTGACAAGTTTTTGGCCTACAAGACCCTTGTAGAAAAGCAATCTGGACATCAAATTCAAAGGTTAAGAATAGATAATGGAGGTGAATATGTGAATAATAATTTTACAAGTTACTGCACTACACAGGGAATCCAAATGAAACACACTATTCCATATACACCACAACAAAATGGTGGCTCTAAGAGAAATAATCACACATTAAACGAAATGGATAATTGTATGATCCAATCTAAGGGACTAAGTCTAAAGTATTGGGCATAAGCCATCAACTGTGCAAATTACATAGTAAATCACACTCCCACAAAGGCTCTTAAAAAAATAACACCGAAAGAAGCTTGGACTAAAATTAAACCAGATGTAAGTCACTTCCATGTATTTGAAAGTATAGCATGGGCTCACATTCCTGATGATAAAAGGAAATCATTGCAGCCTAAAAGTGAGAAGTGTATATTTGTTGGTTATTCTGAAGACGTCAAAGGTTACAGACTTCTTCAATCACATTTTAATGAAATTATTATTAGAAGAGATGTTAAATTTGATGAAAATCTCTTGGCCTGCGAGCCTAATTCGATGTTTGTGCCTTCTTTGGTCTGCGAGCCCAATTCGACGGTTGTTCCTTCTTTGACCTGCGAGCCATCTTAGATGTTTGTGCATTTTGATCTGGTTTCTTCTTCAGATGATGACAGTGAGGATGAAAATCCACCTTCGCCTGCTTACCCTCCTCTAGATGAGTCCTTTGAACTTGAACCAATACCATCTCCACCGCTTCCTAGATGGGTCCATTCAACACGAGAAGCAACTGGTGATCTTGTCAGTGATCCTTTAGATCAACGTCAGACACATTCACATTTCCAACGAGCCTCTTCTCTTTTGGCTCAAGTTTCAGAAACTCATGATCCGAAGACATTTGCAGAAGCTTCAAGTCATCCATATTAGGATACAACAATGAATGAAGAGTATCGTTCTTTAATGGAAAACAATACTTGGGATCTTGTATCTCTTCCAAAAGGAAGAATTTTTTTTTAGATGCAAATGAGTCTACAGAACTAAGTATGCATCATATGGAAGTGTTGAAAGACACAAGGCTCAGTTAGTTGCCAAAGGATTTTCCCAAGTTGAAGGAATTGAGTATAATGAAATCTTTTCCCTTGTAGCAAAAATGAATTCCATCTTCCTTGTTCTTGCCCTTGCTGCCTCACATAAGTGGAAGGTCCATCAGATGGATGTTAAATCCTCCTTCTTGCACAGAGATTTGCAAGAATAAATATACATGGAACAACCTCCTGGCTATGTCTAGAATGACTCTAACATTGTTTATCGCCTCAAGAAATCTCTTTATGGTCTCAAACAAGCTCCCCGAGCTTGGTATGCCAAAATGGACAAATTTCTTATTACAACTGGATTCTCTAGATGCCATTCTGATCCTAATGTCTATGCCAAGAAAGTAGGAATCCATCTCATAATCCTCATCCTTTATGTTGATAACCTTATCCTTACTGGTAGTGACTCAAAACTTTTAAACCATGTGGAAACCAACCTTAAGAAGAAATTTGAAATGACAGACTTAGGCTTTTTTCACTATTTCTTTGGCCTCCAAGTTTTGCAAACCAATGAAGGAATTTTTCTTTCCCATTCTAAGTATTATTGTGACCTTATTCGTTGCTTTCACATGGACGATTGTAAACCAACCCCTTCTCCCTTCCAGTATGGAGTCAAGCTTACTACCACCTACACTTCTCCTGAAGTTGATGCCACCCTATACCGTCAGTTAGTTGGTAGCCTCTTATACTTGACTCATACCCGTACTGATATTTCCTTTGTTGTTGGTCTTGTTGCCTGGTATATGAAAACACCCCATGAAATCCATTGGAAAGAAGCTAAAAGGATACTTCACTATGTTCATGGTACAGTTCAGTTCATGATACATTACAGTTCAGGGGGGACTCCTTTATTGGTTGGTTTCATTAATTCAGTTTGGGTTGGCGACCGTGATGATCAGAAGTCTATTGTAGGTTATGTTTTCAGCCTTGGTTCAAGACCTGTCACTTGGGCCTGTAAGAAACAACATGCTATTGCACTTTCTTTAGCAGAAGCATAGTACCGAGCAACGGTAAATGCAAGTTAGGAAGCCCTGTGGCTTCGACAAATCCTTTTAGAGTTTGGATTCTAGCACCAACATCTGACTAGCCTTTGGTGTGACAATCATTGTGCTATCAACATCACCAAAGACCCAGTTCAACATCAATGTAGCAAACACATCGAGCTACACATGCACTTCATCAGAAAGATCATTGATCATCAAGTTATTGAAGTGCTCTTTTGCCCTACAGAAGATCAAGTTGCAGACATTTTCACAAAGTCTCTTACAGAAGAAAAGTTTTCCAAACTTTGATCTATGTTAGTAGTTTAGGAAGTTGTCATTAAGGGGGGTTAGCTTCTAATGCCTCCTTCATTCTCCTATTGTGTCACTATTGTAAATCCTTCAATCCTATCCCAAGTTGTTCTTAAGGGTGGATGTTAGAATATTTAGACACTTAGGAGCTAGGTAAGATCTACTTGGTCTATTGTGTCGTTAGGTAAAAGTGTGTTTTCTAGTGTGTTTCTTTAGTATGCATTTATAGTTAGGAAATCCAACAGTCACGATATGTTCCCGACATAGAGTGATTCAATGGTTCATACTCTCCTTGATATTAACGACCATTGATCCATGGATTAACATCCGATTGGTCCATGATCTCTATTTAAAGAGCATGGAGGGTCATTTGCCGATGATCGATCGTGAGAAATTCTCTTGTAAAATCTCTCTGTAATATTTTTTTTTGCATTAATAAACTGCTCCAAGTGGCTGCATTGGTTGGGGCCGTGGATGTTTCCCTGTAGGGGTTTTACCACATGAAAACATCGGTGTGTTGATCTTTGATCTGGTTATGTGAGTGGGTACTGAAGGTGTTCGTCCTCTGTTGGAATACCTGTGTTGTTGAACAAACACTAGTTCTTGTGTGGCAATGCTTATGTTGTTTTAGATATTTGTTGCTTCCATTGCAGTGTATGTTTCAAAAGTATCCTTCAAGTGATCCTTAGCAATTATAATGGAGTTGTAGCAGATTAGTTCCAACAAATGAGTTTTAGGAGTATCAATAATCTTTTTAACCATTTCCCCATAAACTAGAAACTGGGTTTCTATGAAATTTTTCAATCATATTTTCATAGTTCCATTGCTTCTCCTCACCAAAAAATGGAGATACCCACATCACAAATATCGATATATGAGAAAAATGGTTGAAGGTGATGGTGTTTGACTTCCGAAATTTTGTGTACCAGGTTTGCTTTAAATTTTGTGGGTTTGTTCATCCTACCATAATGCTTTTCTCCTCCAAATTTTGTGAATACCCAATGCATGGTTAAATTTCATGTCTGTCAGAGAGTTGAAAAACCCAACAAGAGGGACGAGATGCCCTTAAGGTCCCAAGTAACTCTTCAAATATTTCACAAGTGGGAAATAGACTTTGTAGGACCCATCAATCCACTAGTAAGAAGTTCAGGAGAAATGTACATTATTACTACGACATAGTATCTAACTAGGTGGGAAAAAGAAACACTAATCAAATATTGCAGTGCAGAGACAACAACACACTTCTTATTTGAGAAGGTGATTGCAATATCTGGATGTCCCAGGATATTGATGAGTGACCAGAGAACACATTTTATTAATAGTACAATCTAGGCCATGAGTGAGGAATTTGAAGTCTATCACCAGAAAAGTACACCATATCATCCTCAAGAAAATGGGATAGTGGAAGCTTTTAACAAAATTTTGAAAAATGCCTTGACAAAAATGTTCAATGTTAATAGGGATGATTGGGACTTAAAAATACCAACAATCTTATGGGCATACAAGACTACATGCAATAAGTTGACATGAGAGACACCATTAAGATTGGTGTATGGACAAGAATCAATGGTGCCATTAGAATTCTTTGTACCCAATATGTGTGTAGCAACAATTATAGATATGACCGAAAGAGGTGTAGTACAAGAGAGGGTAAGTCAACTAATGGAGCTGGAAGAAGACATAATTTTGGCAGGATTCCACCAATAGGTGCAAAAAGTGAGGAAGAAATCCTAGCATGACAGACACATAAATAAGAAGAGATTTAAGGAGGGATATCTAATTCTTCTCTATGACAACAATTTTTTGCAACATCCTGGTAAGTTCAGAATGCATTGGCTAGGGCCATATGAACTAAAGAATGTCACATATAGAGGATATGTGAAGCTAAAGGACTTTAAAGGATCAAAGATGAAACGAATGGTGAATGGTAGTCGACTGAAATTGTATAGGGACAGTCGACCTACTGACTCTGAATAGTTGCAACGTAGTTAGAAATCCATGTATATAGTGTACTATAGTAGATATTAGGAGAGAAAAGCTTATAAAAATACATAAAAAGAAAAAAAATAAGAATAAAAATACAAAAAGAGGAGGAAGTTGGTTGAATGACATGAATGTGGAAAGAGTCACTCGCAATAACTGATGCGACAAAATTTGGAAGACGACGTGTAGGGAAAATTGGACACTACACAAATGCACGGAAAAAGTGAAAAATACAGCCAAACATTTATGATTGGGTCTATAAATCACGAAAAGAACAGGTTAGTTTGACACTTAGTGATTTTCGGGCATAGAGAGAGTTGCAAAGACCTTAACCAGGAGAAATTGGGTAAAGGAGATAGCACTTGACTACTCATCCGAAAGCATGATAGCTTCAAAGTTTGGCACTCCAGGGAAATATGTTAGGGTTACTCGATAGGGCCAAAGAAGAAAGGAAAGTATGGAGGAACTCGAGAATATCGTAGAGCTGGAAGATGTCACTACCTTAGAGATAGAGTTTCTCATCCCGACGAGGATAGAGGAGGAAACCTCGACAACTGCACAAGGATAAATAGGTTATAGCTTTGCCAAACTAAATGGCATCACAAACCCTAAACCAAAAACACCTTCTAAACCCAAGGAAATGAAGGGCCAACAACATGGTCAGAACGAAGAGGAGGTGTTGATCGAGGACATCACCAACCAATCCGAAACTAAGGGAGAAGAAGATGACATGACATAAACAACAGTGGAAGGCCAACTTGTCGTCAGCTAGAAAAGAAAGGTGCAGGACATCGCATAAATCAAACTTCCATACATCCCGGACGTCGTGGTAACTATGAAGGATATGCTCAGGGAAGTACCCAGACTTAGATACTCAGACCATGATGTTCGTGACAAAGAAAATTTTCTAGACTTGGAAGAAGAAACCTATTTGGAAGATATGAGGGAGATAGGATCCCTAGGCAGACCCATCATGGAGCCTGTGCAGTGGATGACAGGGCTCTACAACTCTGGCATCATGAACCTCGTTGACATACCGCACTTCGGGAGCGGTAAGAATGTGGGCTTTTGTGCCAAAAAAATCTTGGCCAGGGTGCATGGAGGCATCCTGTAGAGGGATAGTCCATTTCTCATTGATGTGGCCTTGATCGCCAAAATTACATGGTTTCCCACTATTGGCACACAACAAGAAGAATACTTGGAAAACAAAGTGCGCGAAAAAGGAGATCGCTGAGACAGTAAAGGCGCAGTTTGGAACTAAAAGGGGAAACAAGGGTATTTTCCTCAAAGACATAAATGAACCTGCGATGTGGTTCAACAGTAAGATAATGGATTGAAATTTGCTGAGGAAATGCAGGAAATAAAAGGCTCTAACATGAGTCATAGCAGTCGCCACGCAGTTTGTCGACTGGGTCATGTTTAGTTGGGCGTCATATCTCCTAAACTAATTTTTAATGGATTCTGGATGCACAGGATAATGGAATTGAGTTCCATTACTCCTAGCTTCTCATCCTCTTTTCTTTAGCCTCTTGGCAGGAGCCTAAATTATTGGCCTTTGTAGACAGGAAAGGGAAGTGCTACGTATCCAGGTATGAAACCCTATGGCAGGCCAAGGGAAATAAAAATCAATAGGAAAATAGCGTGGTGTTCATCATGATCCTTGAAGACATACAAAAAATAACAACCGATAATGTATGGTGCATTCCTATGGATGTGGTCTAGGAGTATGAATGGATTGCAAGGTTTAAGGTATCCATGCATCATATGTGGATCCAGGCCACCAAAGATTCGAAGAAAAAATGGATGGAGATACATTACTACGTCTCAAGGGAAGAAGTAGATTGGATCATTAAAAACTGGACTGTGCAGTGGAAGGTGTTAGCCAAAAAGAAAGTAGCCAAATATAAGGAGAAAATAGAGGCAGGACCATCAACCAAGACAATTATCCTGGATTACAACACTAGGAAGGCTACAACGCGTACTCAAGCATCTGGAAGCAGTGCAATGCTGAAGAAACCAAGGAGGGAAGAAACAGTGTCCAGGGCAGAAGTCATAGAGGATTCCAAGAATGGAGGAACATCTTGGGCCAAAGAGGAGGAGGCACAGATGAATAAGAATGCGGCGCAACCCTCACAAGGAAAGAAAACTACAACATAGGAGGTGGAAACACACAAGAAGATTAAATACACTAAGAAGCCTCCAATCATCACCTTGATAGAGGATGATGTCGAGCTAGTGGGAGACAAAGTCTAGGACAGGGGGAAGATGTGGCTCGTATAGCTAAGGCACAAAGAGAGGAGATCATGGTGATGTTAGTGGACGTCCATGATACTCTGCAAATAATACATGCTTTTACAATACAACATGCTACAACGCAACAACCACCAAAGACACATCAACCCCCTGTGCAGAAGGAACGAGAGGAAGAAGTGGATACAGTGGTGAAGGAAAGTGACACCTTCACGATCACACAACATATGTTGCAAGTGGACGAGGAGACAACATATAAGACAGTGGGAGACATAGAACGAATTGAGTTGGTCATAGAGAATGTTAGCACATAGGATGTGTAGGGGTCGAAACACTTTGGTTTTGTCTTGTTTTGAGTCATCATGATATGACTTGTCTCAAAGATGTACACAAGTTTCCATTATGTCATTTTCCAACTGTTTAGAGGTCAAGTCATAGGTCAGATCGATTTTCTACAAACCCACCTAAAAAAAGTTCACATTGCACTAAGAAGTACCTCATTGCACTAATCTCTCATCATTTCACTTTGGAAAGGTGTCGGGGGAGATTTCATTGTCTTCAACAATTTCGTTCAGTATGATTTTCAAATATTATGACAAGGAACAAACTCTTAGTTTCCTTGAAGTGCGCTACTGGAATTTGAAAACTGGCACTGCGGATTGGCTATAGAAGATTGTCCAAGATTGGATGCCTCCCTCTAAGTCCAACTTAGGTTCACAAAGCACTAGCCTAAATTAAGACATACTGAAAGTTGTAGCAGGTTTACCGGGATGTTTTCAAGGCTTCTTGCATGGTTTTGGCATCATTTAATTTGATTGGCATGAAATAGCCACCTACAAGAAAGTTTTCAGCGCCTAATGTCAAAGGCGTTGTGCATTGGTAATTTGGGATAGTTTGTAGCAATCAACACACAACAAAGTCATGTTTTGATCATAAATTTTGAATGTCGATATGGTTTCTTTTGAAATTTGGTGTGGAGAAGCACCATATTACCATTGACTTTATGAAAAAACATCATCCTGACCCAGTTTGTAATTTGGGATAAAAGTCAAAATCATCACCTGCAGGAAAGTTCACAGAGCACACTGTTAAAGGCATTGCGAACTCTAACAATTTGATAAATCTGAGTTGTAGGAGGGATTCCAACTATTTGGGGGGGTTCAAATGGTTTCCTAGGAGGTAGTTGGACATTTATTCTATCACCAAATCAAGCAACATGACCTGTTTCAAAAGGAATTTATCATAATAGACAAGATACAAAAAAAATAGGAATTTGTTATGTTTTTGTTGTAATATTTTGTAACAGACTCCTAAATGGAGGAGGATCCTATGTAGCTCATTGGTTTGTACCTCCTTATAGTAGAGAGAGATAATTCACTGTATATGAAGGAGATTTTGATAAGGAAAGGGTTGGATTCATGATCCAAGAGAGGAGAGAGTTAAAGCCGCTCATTTGTAATCTCGAGGGCTTGTTGTAATTATCATTTTTTCTTTATCACCTTGATAGAGGACGATGTCGAGCTAGTGGGAGACAAATTCTAGGATAGAGTTAAAGAAGTAGCAGAAGGAAATGGCGATCCTCAAGAGGATGAGGAGTGCATAGGAAATTAAGAACCAACAGGTAGAGTTGAAGGCTACTTAGGCTGAAAAAAAATAAGACAAGCTCAGCTGGAGCCACTACAACAGGACGTAGAGAAAATGATTGAAGAATTGTAGGAAAAGAAAAGGACAATAGAGAAAATTCATGCAGATTGCGTCCAAGTGCTAGTAGAGGACATTACAACATAGCATGTGGAGAAGCTGGTAGAGAAGATCCAATAGGTTAAAGAGAAAGTTGATCACTTATCCAAAGTATTTCACGAGTTGTAAATAGACATTCAGAGTATGAAATAAGACACAGTGGATTGGGGTGAGCCACATGTTAGTGTTGGGGGCCTGTTGGCACAGGTCTATTTTGGGCACGAACCTATTTTTGGAGAGGAATATCTATTTTTGGAGCACACGCCATAGGTGGCGGAAAAACATCTTGCAAAAAAAGAAGGAAAATTAGCATGTAGAAAAAGAAGGAAAAACAACATGAAAAAGAAAGAAAAGTAGCATGCAGAAGGAGGAAAAGAAGTGTGGCGCACATGTAGACAAGGCCTAACCATGCTAGGGTTATGGTTTGGACAAGAATGTAATGGTTATAAGCCAGTAGAGTAGTATAAATAAAGACCTAGGAGGTCTAGGTTGGGGGTTTGATATTTATTGTTGTTGATTCGAATAAGCTAACTTTAGAGGGTTATGTCACAGGGTTAGGTCATAAGCTAAGACCCTCGACTCCTCTTTTCCAAATTCCTGATACTCGAGATGATGATACGAGTATGGCTCCTATCCTTGTCATCTCCCTCCATGCGTGACCATCGGTTAGAGCTAAGAACTAGCACCTCTCGCAACTCACGACCTCGTGAGTTGGAGTGTCGAACCCTGGCGCTCTGCCCTTGCAAAACCCCGAGAGGCAATGGTTAAATTCCCTTTGAACACTTCTCAGAACTCGCAATCTCTCGAGTTGAAGCATTGAGCTCTTGTGCTCTTCTCCTACGAAATCCCGAGATGTGATAGGGAAACTATGGGTTGACCCCTCAATGCGTAAGTACATGCCACCTGTCACCCTTGTGGTCCCCACCTGACAGATGTGCCACGAATTCACATGAGATCTTGACTCTCGCGACTTCACAACTCCTGCAGTTGAAACTGACTCCTCCCAACCTCCGAAACCTCGATATGCGATGTAGCGAAGAGGTTTCTGATCCCACGATTGTTCTTGGTTGTTCAGATCCAACGGCCTGGATCTCTTCTTCCACTTCTCGCAACTTGGAACTTCGCGACTCCAAGGGTTTGGTATTCCACCTCCAAACTCACGAACCCTGAGTTCAAGAAATGATCCAACGCTCAACCTGACCACAATCAACGGTCCTCATTGATTCTTGAACCCAAAATGATGAGTTCATCCAACCTCTATCCACCTTGCAGCTTCTCTAGATCCTATGGTCCTCGCGACTTCACGAGTTCTCCATGGAGAATCCTGACCCTTCAATTTATTCCTCAATGGCTTCTACGAGACTAATCAACGTCTTCTCTCTTGAGCTTTAATTCTGTGAGATAACTTCTATCCTGTCTCCCTTTGAATACTTCAAAGGTACTATCCCTCCTCGAGCTTTAACTCGCAAACTCAAATCTCCAAATAACTCCTGCACGCACTCCTTGCGGCACTCTTTCAAATACTTCAAAGTATTTGATTCTTTGACTCTGTGTACCTTCTGCAATAACAGTCTTTCAACTCTCCCCTTGGTTGATAAGTCCTAGCTTTCAACCATCCTGCGCACACCTTGCACGGCTTCTGTGCTTCACTTTCCCTTCTGCTGGAATGAGAACAACAGTATCCCTCCTGAGCTTTCAAAGATAAACCCTGAACCTTTTTCAATGCACTCCTTGCGGACGTTTCACTGCACTCCTTGCAGGAACTCTCACTCAGGAAGAAAAACAATTGAAACTCATTCTCTTTCTCTCTCAGACTTCAAACATTCAACACGAAATCATACATACAAAACATAACATCATAACAAATGTATAACAGAGAGAATAAAACAATTGTAAGCATATCATTCACCATGTATAAACATAAAACATCATAACACCATGAAATTTGATTCAAAGCTTCATATATTAATTCAAAGTTCCTATACATGGGTTCTTCTCTACAACTCTCTGCTACAACTCTATGCTTATAAAAGTCTAAATGATGATGATAATGTTACAATGATACAAGGGTGAGGGTGTCTATATCCGTTTTCCCTCCTGCTCTTCTAAATTGTCTAATCTATAATTCAAATCTACCTACTTTCATTAACTATGCATAAATGCCTCTACATTCTACAGATGAGAGTGAATCACTCATGATCTGTTTACAATATGCAAGTACGCTTCCCTTTAACCATTACATTAATGCTTCAAAAACATTTCAAAAACGTGCGCTGGTGGTCTTCTAGCTGTCTTCCGCCTTCATGCTCGTTTGGCTGTTGACGATGCTCCTGCATCATACTCTCTCGCTTGAAAATTTTCATGAACTCCTGTTCATGAGCTCTTGCATGGTCTGTCCATGCTTATGAATTTCTGCTTCATCTTCCCAACTGGCATATTCAACTAGATGTCCCTTCCATTTGACCAAGTATTCAAAATACTCCTTTCTCCTGGTCTTCTGGCTGACTCTCGTGTCAATTATTCCTTCCATCTGTGGATTTTTCAGCTACAGGCATTTGTTTTGTCCATTGAACCTCTGTCTGTTGATCCTTTGTTTCTATTTCTTTAGCTCTGTAAGGGTACAAATCCACAACATTGGATATCGGTGAGATTCCGACCCCATCGGGTAATTCAATCTCATATGCGTTTGCCCCAAATTTCCTTATGACTCTGCATGGACCAATATTTTTCATCTTTAGTTTGTTATATGTTCCCCTTGGGAACGTTTCCTTCCTCAGATGTGTAAGAATCAGATCACCAACTTCAAATTGAAGTTCTCACCTATGTTGATCTGCTCTGCGCTTGTAATCTTGACTTGAGCTCTGCAATTTCTCCTTGAATTAGCTGTGTAGCTCCTTCATTGCTTTTGCAAAGTCCTCTGCACTAGCACTCTTGAATTCATTTTGTTCCGAATATTTCAATTCAGAAACTCCCCTGGGTTGCATTCCATATACAATCTAAAATGGACTCTGCCCTGTTCTTTTATTGATCGAATCATTATAAGCGAATTCCGCTTGTGGTAGAATGTGATCCCACTGACTGTGGTGTTCAATCACTAGGATTCTTAGTAAATCTCCCAAGCTCCTGTTCACAACTTCTGTCTGCCCATCCATCTGAGGATGATAAGCTGAGATAAAACACAAACTTATCCCCAACTTCTTCCATAAAGTCCTCCAGAAATGTCCTACGAACTTGGTATCTCGATCATAAATGATACTACTTGGCAAGCCGTGAAGTCTGACGACTTCTTTGAAAAACAGGTTCACAATATGAGTTGCGTCACTGGTTTTCTGGCATGGTATAAAATGTGCCATCTTGGAAAATCTATCGACTACCACAAAGATGGAATCATAGCCTCTTTGCATTCTTGGCAGTCCCAATATAAAATCCATGCTCACTGCGTCCCACGACCTTTCTAGTATGGGTAATGGCTGATATAACCCTGTGTTTTCCCTTTTCCCTTTTGTGTGTTGACAAATTCCGCACCTGTCCACAAATTTATTAACATCTGTCCTCATTCCTGGCCAAAAATATGAGTCATTCAACTTTGAGAATGTTTTGTCATGACCGAAATGTCCGACCAATCCTCCACTGTGTTTTTCCTTCAGTAGATTCTCCCTCATGGAGAATTTTGGAATACATAGCTGATTGCCTCTGAATAATAATCCATCCTGGATCATATATCCAGTCCATTGGCTTCAATCCCTAAGAATTGGATTCTCAGTGTCAGGCTGCTAAATTGAAGATTTGAATGACCTGAAACACTAAATTGTCAAACCAGGGTTGGTAAACTTTGAGCTGCTACACTGTATGTGCGAGTAAGGCTCTAATCTCTATCTGAATGCTATCCTTAGAAGAAAACACAAACTCACTCTGAGAACTTGAATCTTAATGACTATCTTGAAACTTAGCATTTCCTATTTAAGTCATCAACAGAAAATAGTCCTATGCTTAAATGCTGGTGCTTCTATTTCCATTCAGAAGTGTGATTTCACAAGATTATTCCACCACTACTTTTAATCATCTATCATCACCATTTCTATTCAAGCCACGACAGAAAGAGTGTTTCCTAAAATGCATTTAATCTGAACATTATAAATGAATCTAAATCTGTCCACAGGAAAACAGAGAAACACCCTACTTACCCTACTGGTACTGGAAGCTTCCTCTACTTTAATTTCAACTGAACGATCCTAACTGAGCAGAGTAGCCTAACTATCTAACAAAACAGAGTAACTAACTATCCTAACCAAAACAAAGTATATTCAAGCTCGCATTCACTTTAATCTTCGTTCAAATTGGAAACTGGGAACATAGCTATTCTAATTCACGCTTCAAATGCTACAGGAATCAATCATGCTTTCAATACTCATCACTGTAGAAGATATTACTACGCTGAGGACAATACAGTTGAAGAGTAATCAATCAATATTCTGAATAGTTAATTCCAGGACTTAATAAACTAACACGCAGGCAATTACTACACTACTGAAATAATCTAAATTTAATGCAAGAACAACAACGACTTGCACCTGTTTGGCAGGCCCAACCAAAAGGTACAAACGCCGAAGGAAACAACCAGAACTACTCAATCATGCTACACAAACATTGTGTAAACTCCACACTCCATTAACTCAGAAGAAAATACTCAAATCGTATGACAATCGAGTAACATAACGCGACAACAGTTTGTATTCAGAAATGTGTGTTCATAACATAACATAATCCAACCCGTTCTTAGGAGTTATCTTCTGTTTATATATAGATCCTCCTTCATAACAGTGTAAAGCAAAAATACATAAGTCCAAACGGATCCCTGATCCCAAAATAGCTTGAAATCAAGTTTTAAACGGTCTTCACTTCTTCGTGACACGTAGTGTCACGAAGTGTGAATCATTAAATATAACGACTCAGTTCTATCATTGTGCCTTCCATCATCATATGAGCGATGATTCCATCTGTCATGTGAATCTCTCTGTCTCCCATTCTGACCATAACATAACACACATATCTTGAGCGGCTTCATTGGTATCTCCACGGGGTACGAGTTGGTACCTGGTACTGGCAATCCTGTTCCAAAAATAGAAGTGGTACCTAACCCAAGTGACATTAGTTTCAATATCAATTTAAAGCATCAAAATTCATAAAAATAGCTTGAAACGTAAAGATACCTTAAGTAGCCCCATTGAGTGGTAGGGAGATGTCAATTATGTCAAAACAAGGCCAAAAGGGGTGGTACTAGGTATAGAAATGGAGGTCTTTGGAATATAATATAGGAAAAAACATGATCAAAACTGGAGACCAACATGCCCCCACACTGAAGTCTTTGCTTGTCCTCAGGCAACAAAAGTCAAAGACTGGTAGCAATCAGAGGGTTGCAGCGGCTGCAACCAACATTTGTAGCCTCTCCTGTTTCTTCAGATTCCCGATTTCTTTCTTGAGGACTCTGTTGATTATAATATGATTTCTAGCAGTCCTCTGAAGTTGCCTGTTCCTTTTGATAATATCCTTATTCCTCTACTTTAACCTTTCAATTTTGGACAAGAGGTGAGTTACCCTGAGTTTCATGAGTTCATTCTCAGTTTTAATATGTCTATCCAATACAATGTACTCATGCAACTTCCCCTTCAATCTGTTATTCTTGCTTTTGAGTTTTGCCACCATTGGTTTCAAGGATCGACTGGAGGAAATCTCGCAGTGGGTTTCAAATGTTTGATCTTGTCCTGGCTGTGCTTAAGGGCTAGACGCATGAGTAAACTCATATGGGGTTTGAGCAGGGGTGTGAACTCTATCGGAATTATGATTTGGACTGAGTTCAGGAGTGAACTCATCGGGGCTGCGTTCATGGGTGTCAACTGGACTAGGTCCAGGAGTGGACTCTCTTTGCATCTGAACAGGGGTACCGGTTGGTACTTGAATTGACTCATTCTGCACAATTCCTTTGGGCGTAGTAGCCTGCCGATCCGTTTTACGGTTTTTTCAAATGAGTTGGGACAGAGTCCAGGTCATTTCATAGGGCTCTGGAGCCTCCTCGTGACCATTCATACTTTCCAATCTCTCCTGTGGTGGGTAACTAGGCACCGAGTTGTCCATTCCTGAAAATATGCTTTTGCATTTTCTTTTCGGATTCCTCCTAGGCTTGTCAGTCGACTCTGCTAGTTCCTCCACGTCAATTATGTTCTCGGCAGCTAGGGGAGAACTCAGGATTTCAATGTTTGCCTCTGTAGGTGTGGTGTCCTTCCCAGTCTCAGTATTGGTTTCTACTTCGTCATCAATTAGAGGTTCTGGATCAGGGTCCCCAACATAGTCTTTAGTCGGGGTTTTAACCCTCTTTTTCCTGGGGTTCAACTTTTTGTGTGGGGGAACAGGCTTCACACTCTTATCTTTAGACTGGGCACAGGCAAGGGTTTTTACAGTGAATAGGTCCCAAGTTTCTTGCTTCTTAGACAGTGCAGATTTAATCAATATTTTAACTAAACCAAAGTGAAATAGACTTCCTCGAAACTCGTTAGCCTTTTGGACCTGTTCGGCCATCCTTTTTAAACTTTAAAAAAAAAAGAAGGGTATGTTCAGCAGAGTACCTGTGAAGTGTAACAGGAGTCGGGCATGGCAGGGGAATATGATGGTATATCGACCCTCACACGTTAGGTAACGCTGGAGGATGGCTAACAATTGAGCCCACTGTGGTTCCAACCACGACTGCGAGGTTCCCTCAGACCACTGTGTTTCCCGGTATTGAGGTTTCAACAGCTGCGTATAGAGATTTTTATCAACCGGCTGTTCCTTCGTCCATCTCTGACCTGTGGTGGGCAATTGAATTGCCTCTGAGATGAACTTCTCCGTGACCTCGAACTCGAGCTCACCCACTTTGGAGAACCCATCCTTAAAAATGCAGAGAAAACTGGAGCGTGATTGCATCGTTATATCCATCGAACTTCTTCAGAAACGGCTCCCACCCTGCTTGCTTAAAGATATCTCTGGTTGCCTCATACTCCGGAAGGGCTTCCAAGTCTGCGTATGTTTCTGGCTCATGGTGATTTGCTACCATGACTCCACTTGGTATCACAGGGGAAGTCTATAGGTGGGCAGCGAAGGTTGGATGAGGGCGACGAAGGAAGAGAATGTGATGAAGGGAATGGTCGGGAAGAAAATTATATGAGAATATTTGAATTGTCGTGGAGATAGATAGGGTGTCGAAAAATGATGAGTGAGATCGGAAGAGC
>CBVK0100670317.1:0-16195 GCA_900067695.1 Picea abies
ATGAAGTATATAGGAGGTTTACCTGCGCATATTAGAAACACTGTTTTCATGTTTGGACCCACTAACCTTGATGAGGTTTCTGTTCAAGCTACGTATATTGAAGCAGGGAAAGCAGGTGTGTCAGGGGAATCGTCGTTTTCAAAGAAAGAAGACAAGAGGAAAAGGCATGGCAATGGCAAGAATGCAAATGCTGTGACAAAGAAGGAAGGAAATCCCTCTTGCAAGCATTGCAAGAAAGAGGGACATGATGAGGACAGATGTTGGCAGTTGCATCCCAAGAAGAGGCCAAAGTGGTTCAAAGAAAAGAAGGGAACACAAACAGTGGAAACAACGACAACAAAGCCTACAGACTTGGGATCGGATTTAGGTGATGAGTCTAAGATTTCATTGGTTGGTATGACAAGTAAATTTGGTGAAGAGATTGATTGTAGAAGCAAGTTGTTTCATATAAGAGTAATCATGCGACACACTAAGATAGATACATTAATCGACAGTGGATCTCAATCTAATCTAATCTCAGAAGAATTGGTTAAGAAAATAGGATTAACAACACAAACTCATCATAAGCCTTACACACTTAAATGGATAAGCAATCATCATCATATGCACATAACAAAGCAGTGCACAATCAAATTTGCAATTTCATCTAAGTATGTGGACGAAGTAACTTGTGATGTTGTGTCATTAAAAGAATGTGGAATGGTCTTAGATAGTCTATACTTGTATGATCGTAAGGCAATCTTCTACAAAACAAAGAATCAATATCAATTCACTAAAGAAGGTCATGATTTTGTGGTTCATGCTCATCGTGTTAAAGAAAGTAAAACACTTCAAACAATGGAACAATTAACGAAGGCAGTGCAAGTAAGCAACAAACCACTAATTGTTTCAAATGAAGTAATTGATCTTAAGCAAGAACAAGACATGGTTGTTGAATGGAAAATCAATCATAAGTTGCTTCAAGATAAGCTCATGTTGTGCAGATACTTCAAGTATATCAGTTCATTTGCAGTCGTCTTTTTGATGCTGTCATTAGCAATGTTTTCTACATGGATGATAGTGGCTTCAGTAAGATGTAACAGGATTCAAATGGCTAACAATGTACTGTCAATTGTCATGATTGTGCTACAATTGATCTTGATGAGACAGGTGCACATGATAGAGTTCAGAGACAGAGAGCAAGCCGGGTGGCCTATCTCGACCTTGTTGACTGGTCAGTAACCTTTTGGGGACCAAAAGGTCTTTTTGTGGGGAGGTGTGATCCGAAATCGGATCCAGAAGCCTGATAGGGCTTGAAAAATGCTCAAAGATGAAAGTGCTTGAAATGAGACGAAACCTGTGACATTGCGTCCGTCTCGTCTTCTTGATTCCGGTGGTATATTTACTTTGTCAAACGGGCTCCGTATGGAGAAGATATCGCGTTTTGTCCGAAAAGTCAAACAGGCAAAAAAATTTGCTGACTGTGTAGTCCGTACAGTCTGTACGGATGCTGACGTGGAATGTTCGTACATGCAATACATGGTAGGTCTGTACAGGGGACACATGGAAGCACCAGGGAGTGACACATGGTAGGTGGATTTGGACGTTTGGAGGTACAGTTGGACCAATCCCAAGGTGACACATGTCACCACTAAAAGGGTGGCACGTGGCATGGGTGACATAAGTAGCTGACGTGGCAGGATGACAGAGCAGTACGACAGGGCTGACATGGTAGATTGAGGTGGCAGTATGGCAGATGATGTGGCAGACATGTGGACCAATCATCAGCTGACATGTGGCGTGTTTTGGGTGGTGGTTAAGGTGCCACGTGGCCCAGTTGTGGGCTGCCACGTGGCACCGTATTATTGGTTGTTGGTTTATATGTGTAAAATTGTTTGGCATGGCCGGGGGTCGAACCCATGACCTCCTGAAAAGCGAATGGACTGGCAGAACGGGCTAGCCACCCGGGCGGCTGGTGGAACTTATTATACAATCGACGCGTATATTATTTAAGTTTGGTTATGGTTCCGGTTGGTAGGGGAAAGGGCCGGGGCTTAGCCCTAGCCCTCGACGCAAACGACGCCACATGTAACCATACCACAGCAAAATCGGGAGCCAACGCAGTGCGGGGTATACGTGGATAGGACTAGCCCGCAGTCTGAGAGGTTACCACAGGACCCGGAGTAGATCTGATAGGGGGCGCGGTTGTAACCAATTGCACCGTGGCCATATGGCCTACAAATTCGCCACGAGACCAGGGCTGGGGCCAATGGAAAGGGGCCAACGCGATGGCACGTGGCCACATGGGCCAGCATATGATTGAGTTAAGGGCGTGCACGTGTGGATAAAGGGGCTAGTGTCCGACTTGGCCCATAAACTTTATAAAAAGTGGGACAATCCGATCCTCGTGTGGAAACAACAAGACCTAAAAAATTGTAGCTACTACTGCTTGCATAGCATAGGTCCAACTCCTTCCTAACAAGAGATTGTAATTGAGAGATGCGTCGACCACTTCAACCTCGACACACACATTTTTCCCTTCTAACTGCATGGGAAAAGAGCAGATAATGCCATGTGGTCGGAAGGAACGACTGTCGAAAGTGGTAAGAAGAGTAAGTGACGGAGACAAAACGGGCTGGCCAATGGCCTTCCAACATGCCAAAGACATTACACATGTTGAGGCACCCTCATCAACCACTGTGTAGAAAATGTTCTGATTAAAAGTTTTCGTGGTGTAAGCCACTACTATCTGGAATGCTACGTGGTAAGGGAGATGAGGTTTTAAATCAGTCGTATCAGGCATGATCGTACCTGGATTACAAGTCTCGGTGGATCCTAAAGTGGCTAATAGAGCCTTTCTCTGGGAAGGGCAGCTTTGGAAGACTTCCAAAGTAGACATTGCACAAGGAGTTTGAGACAAATCCTCCACCACAGAGTAGTTCTGGGCGACCCTTGCATTTGGGTTGTGAGAAGCTTTCTTAAACGCACCTTTTGGGATGTGTTTCACGGTTTCACCCAACGTCTTCTCGATCTGGAGAGGAAGAGATGGGGTTTCAACTTCTTTACCTTTCTCAAAGGTGCTTGGCTTACTGTAATCATGTGCTCTAGTCGATATATAGGCATCACCTTTAATGATATACACATTCGTAGATGCAGGATTGTTTAAAGATGGAGGGGGTCCTTGGCTGCCCCCTTCCGCACTTGTAGAGGCTTGAGTTAGATATTGGCCATGTTGAAAAGGGTTTGTTAACACAGTCGACGACTACTATGTCAATAAATTTTGGGCCTCTACAAGCCGAGGGAATTGGTGAGTCAGATGCTCTTCTGTGCACAAATCACACAGATACCTTCATTTCTTCGGTGTTTCCCCCGCCAACATTATTAGTGGGTTTCTTATCCCCCTTACCCTTCTTACGTTGTTTCTTCTTTCCATCAGGCTGCTGGGTGGCCTTCATATTTGTTGATTGCACACTATGTACATCCGACGTTTGGGCAGGGGGAGTAGCCGAAACAGTAGTCCGTCTGGCCGCGGTATGATGGATAGACAATTGCTGCAATTGTTTCGTCAATTGTTTGGTGGGATTTGTTTGTGCTGAACCAACAATACCATCAGCATGTGGTCCAGTCCTTTGTTTGGTTTTATCAAGTATTGATCGTGGCACATATGGCAAGATCTCGTACAGTAAACCAGACTAAGAATATATTAGCTCAAGCTGTTGAGCTCTCATGATTGCATCTTCTTCGGAAAACACGCCCGACGTTGCAATGTCTTTGGATAACTATGGGACCAAAGACTTAAGGAACCACTCAAGCAGGAATGCTGGTGGGACTGGCACCTTAATCAAACTCTTCCGGTGTCTCCACTCTCGGATGTGATCAGAGATATGGTTCGCTTTTGTCTGTTCGAAATTGGCCAGCAATTCTATGCCAGCGTCGTATCTCACAGGTAATTGGAAATGGTTTAGGAAAGCCATTGCCAATTCATCGAAGGAAGAGTATCTTGAGTGGTCGAGATCAATGTACCATTTGAAAACACTCCCAATGAGAGTACGTTGAAACAATCGCAACTCTACGGAGTCGTCTTTCAACGAATTAGATGAGCACCAAAGGTGGAAAGTAGTCACATGATCACCTGGATCTTCGTTAGGCATGGCTTTGAACTTTGGTATATCCGAAGGCAACTTTGTCGACATAGGGGGCCAACGCGGATCATGATAGACAGGGTCGTTCAACAACCTTGTTAAGTCTGGAAAATGCAAGGTTTCCAGGAAAGGTAGTTTGGGTTGTTGGTGATAACCATGGAAAAAGGGTCCTGGAGTTTGACTGACACCAGGTTGACAGGAAAAGTTGGATTGCTGGCCGGGGTTCTGGTAAAAACCATGGCCATGGCCAGCGTACAGATTTTGCATTTGAGGAGACATCATCGCATGATTCCTGAAATAGGACGTAGATGGTTGGGCGTGCATTACATTCGAAGGACTTTGGGAAGGGTTTCCCCATGCCGATCCCATGGGCATAGGTACTGTACCTTTCCCGGGGTTCCATTGGTTTTGAAAAGAATTGCCTTAGATCGACATTCTTGATGAGGGAACTGATCCTTGCAAAGAATTCCAAGGTTCTGATGCGGAAGAAGTTCCTGGGTTTCCCCATGTGCAGGAATAGTACCCTGCATAGGATTAGGTTGTCCATAATCGGGGTTTCCCCCAGTTGGGAAAGAAATTGACGATAAAGCGTTGTTAACAAATGCACTGAACAAAGAAAAAGTTGTCGACCCTACTGACATATTATGAGAAGGTGGTCCTTGACTCCCTACTCCAAATGAACTATGGTGTGTGTTTGGCCCGACGGGTTGTTGGTGGGTACCGTCGAGCAAAGGGGACGAAGGAGGTATATGACCTCCCCCGTAAGGGAAAGTGTTAAAGGGAGCTGAAATGCCCCCCATGGGTCCTTGCAGAGGAGTGTTAGAGCTCCCTGCCTCCAGACCTAAAGTCTGTAAAGTGGAGTAGGATAGTACAGGGCTTGTACCTGAGCTAGGCATACCATATGAGAATGGAGGGCTTGTCGTACTCTATGTGAAAGGAGCAGTGGCCACCGCCAAAGACGGGATCAGACCACTGCTTGAGGTAGAGGTGGTCAAGACCATGGTGGCTCTGACCGACGACGGTGATTTAGGAGGTGGAACACCCCCTATGGTGACAACTGTAGTGGGAATAAAAGAATTCCCAGAAGAAGTGGCAACATTTGTTTCCATTGTTGTGTGTGACACTGTCTGGCACCCATAAGGATAAATCTGTATGATGATGGGTGCCAAAAGATCAGTGGTTGAACTTTTGGGTGGACTGAGAGCTTCCGCTCCAAGGTCTAAAATAGTTGGTTCCTCTGGATATTGGTCGGGCACAGTTCCTGTGACCCGGTCGCTTCAAAAGACCCTTGTTGGTCTAGCTTTCGCCTTAGCGGTGGCGGGGGTGGTTCTAGTGTAATTGATGGCAGGCCAAGAAGCCTTCATGATTGACAGAGCTTGTGATCCTCCACTATATGAGAAGATCAAAGACACACTAGGGATTTCTATTCATTCAAAAAAAATATACACTAGAAAAAGTCCCTACAAGATAAAACAAGCAAACACTATACTAGTTGGAAGAACAATTACAACAACCAACACTAGAGCAACTTACCGGTGCAAGTGCAACTCGAACACGGAAGCACCCTCCAGGTATACTCTGCAAAGTGTGGCCCAATGTCTGTCCTAGGTACCGCGGTATATCCCCACAGTCACCTGTGTATGTCTCTAAAAAAGATAGGAAACTAGGTTGCCAGTGCACGAGCAGTCACCAGGTGGGTACAATCGACAGTTGGGTAGACCACAATGAGCAGGGTATCGAGCTTGAAAACTGTCAAGGGTTTCGAAATAAAGTTGTCCGAAAGAAAACTGAGGACCTTGAATGGATTTGAGACCCATGAAGCTCCGTGGCAAATGCAATCGAAGAAATCCCAAGACAATCCCTCTATATGTGTTCTCCACTACGATTTCTCTGGCTTTGGAGGGGTTATCTCTGCTACCTTTCCGCATGCGACCTCGTGTTTAGTCCTTGTGTTAGAGGGGGGTCCCGGATAAATTTCACGATACTGGACTTTTAACACTCCTTAGCACAGACTCTTATGTACATTTGGAAACCTTGAAGAGTTTCCTCTCCAACCTAAATCAAGGCTCTAGCCTAGACTAGTGGATGAAACTTACAAACATAAAGTCTAGTTGATTTTAATTAATCGTTAATTTTTATGGCTTGTCTTAAGTCAAAGGTTATGAAAGTGAAACTAGTGATGTTTTGAGAGACGAAAGAAAAAATAAACAAAAAACTGGAAACAAAAATAACTTCTTCTTGACAAAATTCTCAATCAACTTTTCAAAGAAAAAAACAAATTTTTCTAAGATCTTTGAATAGCAGACTCAAAATAGGATTTCGCTCGACTACGAGCTACTTGTTTTCCTAAGTAAACAACCAAGAACTTATGAAAACAAAACTTTTCCTGGTTATTTATGCAAACCAACAACTGCTTAACCAAACCAAGAAATAAAAGAGTTTATTTTTTATTTAATGCTCGCAAAGAAAAAGGGAAAAATGACGACAATTAAAGACCAAGAAAACTTCTGGCCTAAGCGCAGATCGCAAAGAGTTACTGACAATAACACAC
Organism: Picea abies; assembly: GCA_900067695.1. Lineage (NCBI taxonomy): Eukaryota > Viridiplantae > Streptophyta > Pinopsida > Pinales > Pinaceae > Picea > Picea abies. The sequence goes on from CBVK0100670317.1 coordinate 6,673, forward strand.
AAACTAACGAAAGCAGACTCTCACACTTGTCTAAAAACCCTATGAAAGAAAAAATTTTGAGGAAAACTTTTTAATGAAAAAGAAAGCTATTGCTGTGATCAGACCTAAGTTGTAGACTGCTATGAAAGAGACCAAGAACCCTGAGAGGTATAACTTTTTATAAGGAAAAGGATGACTGCCTCTCCTTGAACAAAAATTTTCTCAACAGGCACGCAACTGACAGTTCAACAACTAGTGTGTGTACGCGAGTTGTAAAAGGTTAGGGCGCGTGTACACACATGCAGACCTTATGCAGGCCACATGTACCTCCACACCTCTTCAAAAAATGAAAACATAAGAAATCAAACACTGGCAGAGACTACTGGTATTGAGAACCAGAATATCTTGCAGACTCAAAAACTTACTTTGTCAGAAAATAAAAACAATCCAAGGTAAATTTCATAGAACAAAACCAATCTGAAGTGGTACCTAAGCTACAAACTACAAAAAACAGAGACCAGAAAGAGTTTCAGAAAACCCCTGAGAATGATCACTTCTGACAGGGAAGAGGATGACTACCCCTTTAATAATTTTTTTTGAACTTAACCACGCTACTGTCACTTCATCAACTAGCGTGTCTACATGGGCTGTGTGAAGGTTGGGCACGTGTACATGCATGCAGGCCTTATACAGGCCGCATGTACTTCTGTGACTTCCCAAAATGAGAATGCAGCCAAGCCAAGAAAGTAGGGAATACTGGTATGGAAGACCATAATCCCTACTAGCTCAGAATCTTGCAGAAACTCAGAAAAAAGGTGATGAAACCAATTTAAAACTACCAAAAAGTATCCCCAGAAAACCTGAGAGAAATCCCTAGTATAGTTGCCAATTTGGTTTTGAGTGGGAAATCCCCCCACGGACTAGCACTTAGGGTTTTATCATGCATGTAGAAAAGACCTAAAGATTCTTACTTTTTACTGTCATCCCAGACCTAATCCCCATTATTCTTAAGAAAATACACAGTTAAGAATATCAAGTGAACATACCTTATTTTCGACGTTTTTTATTGATCCCTCTTCATGCTTGGTCGCTCTTTGACTGCAACTCTCCTCCCAAGGCTGACCTGCATTCACAAAATACAAACAAAGAACTCCACATGCATTTGATCTATGAATTAATGGGTTAGAGATTTAATCAACATGAACACAATAAACAATGAGAACCTCATATAGTGGGATGGGAAAAGTATTTCTTTATTATTAACTTCACTAAAGCAACTTACAATGATGAAGCCGACCACTGCTCCATGAATCTAGTCCTGGGCTCCTCTTTTACTGTGCACCAGCTGCTAACAGACTTGCTTCTCTTCTTCGTTGAAATCACAACATGGTTGCAGAATCTTGGGCAAAGGGGAATAAAAAATCGGGTATAATTTCTTTACTATGATTTTCCTCCTTTAGAATGGGACCCCTACCCCTTCTTTTATAGTCTAGAAGGAGCTAGGTATTTAGTTGAATGACTGGCCATGCATGGTCGAAAGGTTTAGTTAACTTACCCAAAACTGTGTGTTCCATCAACAACTTTCCATTTTTTGTGCTTTTGTAGGTGCACGTGGGCTGTAGTGGGTTAGCTAGAGTGTACACGCGAGCTGTAGTGGAGAAGGGCGCGTGGGTCTTTAAAAAGGGTGTTTTTAAGAAGAGTTGTTCAGTACTGGCTTGGAAAAGAAGGTATATGAAATGGCCTGATGTCAGGTAAGTATGTCTGATGCAAATTAGGGTTATAATAATAAACTTTTCATACGATCTTCGTTTTAGGCGCGTGATAGCCCGTTGGAAATGTCTTTTCGAGAAATACACATTATGGCATCAAAATTTGACTTCGTCTACAATTTGACTGTGGAACGCCCAAAGCACATTGTTTAGGGCCCCAAAACGGACCTGGAAGTACAAAAAGATGTGCTGCCATGAAAAACATAAAAAATAATCCATTTGAATTAGGTGGGAGGCCACCGATATCCACCTGGAAGATGTGTAGGGCTTCAAACAAACCCAAAAGTGTAGAACCCACAATTATAAAAAGTACAAAAGAACGTGCTAAACTAAACACTAACAAGAGGAGCCAGTTGGAATAGGTGGGTGGCCACCAATATCCACCTGGATCAATCCTCCCCCCTTAGGAAGCAATGGTATCCATTGCGTTGAGTGCCCAAGGAAGAGGGGAAAGCATTTTCTGAATCTGAATCTTGGTGAGTTCCATGCCTTGTTGGAGGAGTTGTGCTACTTAGTTTGTGGAAGACTGTCACAAACCAATTATTGGTGGTGTTGAATATGCTCCACTAACATGTTCTCTTTGGGTTTGACGGGGAATTGTGTAGGATCCATTGTAGGTAAAGAAACAATATCTTCTTTCTCTTTGAGAATATGTTTTTGCTGGATAGAAAGTGCTTAAGCTGCAGTGGTTGTAGCGGTCTTTTGTGCATCCTTTGAATAGACTGTGAAGAGGATGAATTTTGCAGTATGAGAGATTACCTTGAGACACTGTTGTGGTGGAGCAGTAGTCAGAACTACCTCTAGTATCCTATAGAGTTGACCTCCCAGAGTAATAATGACACTACGAGGTCTAGACTCATAGAAAACATGATATCTCCACATATATGGTTAGCCCAAAACAACATCACAGACATCAAGAGGGGAAACATCACACACAACCTCATCATTGAAGGGCTGGATTCCATAGGACATGAGACACTGCTGGCTGACATAGAGATATTGTCCCTGGTGAAGCCATATGATGTTGTATGGCTGCGGGTGTGGTTTTGTCGATAACCCCAACTGTTTGATGAACTTAGCTGAGATGAGGTTCTTCTAGCTGCCGTTATCAACAATGAAATGCATCAGGGTCACCTTCACCCACATATGTGAATAGAAGAGGCCCTCCCCCTCTTCAAGATCTACCGATTCTTCTGGTTGAATTGTTGTGGTCGAGACAATAGTAGTGGGGTCTGCATCAATGATTTGTCTATTTTCAACATTTTGTGGATCAAATTCTGAATCAAGGTTCCGCTTCATGTCTTTGACCTCGACCACCAATGACTGTTTCAAGCGACATTCATCGGTGTTGTTCCAGGGGTTTTTGTGGAAGTCACACCACTTCCCAATGTCGTTCTTCATATTCCCTTTACCCTTCTTTTCTTGTGTCTTGGATTGGACAAAGTTGTCCAGTGGATGTTGGTTAGGGCCATCTTTACCATGCTTTGGTTGTTGCAGATTTGCAGACCCAAATTCCCATTTGTTCTGGTGCCTAAATTTCTGCTCGATTTTGATTGCATATCTATAGGCAACTCCAAATGATGAGATGTTTAGGAAATCCATTTCGGTTTGGATGTATCTATGCAGAGCCCCATGGTATTTTATAACTAGATGCCACTTAGAGTCTTTGATACCCATCTTGGTGCACAAGGTATGTAAATTATTTGTGAACTCTGGCATTGTTTGGCTCTTCTCTTGTCGTAGTGTGGTCCATCTCATGTACTGGGCTTCATAGTTATCAACAGGATAATACTATTCTTTGACCTCATCCACAAAAAAATCCTAAGTGGGCTCGACCCCATATATTCTAGATTCCTCTGTGGAACTTTTCTCCCAGTAAGTTTCCCACCAATGTTTGACATGAGGGAGATCCTTGAGGAGTGCGAAGGTGATCTTTTCCCCGTCAGAATATTTTTGAACAAAGAAATAACCTTCTAATAGATTTAACCATTTTTCTAGGGCATCCGCATCTATCTAACCTTCAAATATGGGAATATCAAAATTAACTTGTACCCTGAAGGAATATCAAAATTAACTTGTACCCTGAAGGGAGAGGTTCCTCCAAAATGGCCGCTTGATGAAGATGCACCTGTTTCTATCGGGAGGCGTTGAAGGATGTGTGCAAAATTCTCCATCATTTCGTCTCTCTGTCGCGCAAGAGATTGCTCAAGCAACATGTTAATAGAATATTTTTCTCTGTAGTTTTTATTTTCTTTTGCCATCGAGGGTTTCTTGGGTGTGCGAGACTGATTTTACTCAAGAGAGACAAGCTCGAGACCCGATTGGATATACTCGGACCTCGTTGGGAACATGCACTAAAAAATGATCAAGAGAAGCCTGCTCTGATACCACTAATATGGATTATTTCCAGAATGAAATGAAAGCAAAGTAATTACAATGAAATACTCATGAAAATTTCCAGAAACAGAGAAATACAACAATACTTGATTTCTATTAATGAAAGAATTGTAAAGAGACTGTAAAAATACAGAGTGCAAGACTCGCTATAATGGTGGCAGCTTTATCTCTGAGAAGAGATGTGACGGATACACTCATTCACAAGAAGATCATTAAAATGAGGCTCTGAAGGCCTTTTTTATGATAAACATGAATGCAAAAACCGTAAACATCCAAAAACCTAACCCTAGGAGATGAAACGCCAAAAGTCATTTGGGCCGTGTTTGGGTAAGTTAGTACCTTAACTTCCCGAGGTCGTAACTCTTTCATACGATCTCCGTTTTAGGTGTGTGATAGCCCGTTGGAAAGGTATTTTTGAGAACTACACATTATGTCATCAAAATTTGAATTTATCTATAGTTTGACTATGGCACGCAAAAAAAAAACATTGTTTAGGGCCCCAAAACAACCCTGTAAGTACAACAATATGTGCAGACATGAAAAACATGCAAAATAAGCCAGTTGGATTATGTGGGAGGCCACCAGTATCCACCTGGAAGATGTGTAGGGATTCGTAGAACCCTATAAGTTTAGAACCCATAATTACAAAGAAGTACAAAAGAATATGTTGAACTAAACACTCACAAGAGGAGCCGGTTGGAATAGGTGGGTGGCCACCAATATCCACCTGGATCAATCCTCCCCCTTAGGAAGCAATGGTCTCCGTTACGTTGAGTGCCTAGAGAAGAGGGGAAAGCATTTTATGAATCTGAATCTTGGTGAGCTGCGTGCCTTGTTGGAGAAGTTGCGCTGCTTGGTCCGTGGAAGACTGTCACAAACCTGTTGTTGGCGGGGTTGAATCTGCTTCACCAACCTGTTGTCTCTAGGTTTGATGGGGCATTGTGTAGGCACCATTGTAGGTGAAGAAACAATATTTTCTTTCTCTTTGACAATTTTTTTTTGGTGGATAGAAGGTGTTGAGGTTGTAGTGATTGTAGCGGTCTTTTGTGCATCCTTTGACTAAACTGTGAAAAGGCTGAATTTTGTAGTATGAGAGATTACCTTGCGACACTGTTTTGGTGGAGTAGTAGTCAAAACTACATTTGGTATCCTATAGAGTTGACCTCCCAGAGTAATAATGACACTACGGTGTCTAGACTCATAGACAACATGATGTCTCCACATATATGGTTGGCCCAAAAAAACATCACAGACATCAAGAGGGGAAACATCACACACTACCTCATCCTTGAAGAGATGGATGCCATAGGACATGTGACATTGCTGGCTAACGTGGAGATATCATCCCTGGTGAAGCCGCCCGATGTTGTATGATTGCAGGTGTGGTGTTGTCGAGAAACCCAACTATTTGATGACCTTAGTTGAGATGAGGTTCTTCTGGTTTTCATTATCAACAATGAAATGCAACGGGGTCCCCTTCACCCACATCTGTTAATGGAAGAGGCTCTCCCCCTCTTTGGGATCTACTGATTCTTCTGGTTGAATTGTTGTGGTCGTGATAGTAGTAGTGGGGTGTACGTCAATGATTTGTCTGTTTTCAATATTTTTTGGATCAGATTCTAAATCAGGGTTAGGCTCCGTGTCTTTGACCTCAACCACCAATGACTGTTTTGAGCGACATTCATCGGTGTTGTGCCAGGGGATTTTTTGGAAGTCACACCACTTCCCATTATCATTCTTCATCTTCCCTTTACCCTTCTTGTCATATGTCTTGGACTGGTTGTCTAGAGGTTGTTGGTTAGGGCCATCTTTACCATGCTTTGGTTGTTGCAAATTTGCAGACCCAAATTCCCATTTGTTTTGGTGCCTAAAGTTTTGCTCGATTTTGAAAACATATCGATAGGAAGCTCCCAATGATGAGATGTTTAGGAAATCCATTTCGGTTTGGATGTAGCTATGCAAAGCCCCATGATATTTCAGAACCATGTGCCACTCAGAGTCTTTGATACCCAACTTGTTGCACAAGGTATGGAAAGTATTTGTGAAGTCCAACACTTTTTGGATCTTCTCTTGTTGCGGTGTGGTCCATCTCATGTACTGGTCTTCATAGTTGTCAACAGGATAGTGTTGTTCTTTGACCGCATCCACAAAAAAATCCCAAGTGGGCTTGGACCCATACATTCCAGATTCCTCTGTGGAAATTTTCTTCCAGTAAGTTTCGCACCAATGTTTGACATGGGGGGATGCCTTGAGGAGTGTGAAGGTGATCTTTTCCATGTCAGAAAATTTTTGAACAGAGAAATAAAATTCTAATAGATTTACCCATATTTCTCGGGCATACACATCTATTTGACCTTCAAATATGGGAATATCTAAATTAAATTGTACCTTGAAAGGAGAGGTTCCTCCAAAATTGCCGCTTGATGAATATGCGCCTATTTCTATTGGCAGGCATTGAAGGATGTGTGCAAAATTCTCCATCATTTCGTCCCTCTGTTGCGCGAGAGCTTGCTCAAGCAACAAGTTAATAGAATCTTCTGCTCCACTGTTTTTCTTTTCTGCCACCATCGAGGGTTTCTTGGGTGTGAGAGAGTGATTATCCTCAAGAGAGACAATCTCGAGACCCAATTGGCTATACTCGGACCTCGTCAGGGTCATGCACTAAAAAACGATCAAGAGCAACCTGCTCTAATGCCACTGATTTAGATTATTTCTGGAATGAAATGAAAGCAGAGAATTACAATGAAATACTCATGAAAATCACTAGAAACAGAGAAGTACAACAATACTTGATTTCTATTAATGAAATAATTTTAAAGAGACTATAAAAATATAGAGTGAAGACTCACTAGAATGGTGGCAACTTTATCTCTGAGAAGAAATGTGACAACTACGTTCATTCGCAAGAATATGATTACAATGAGGCTCTGAAGGCCTTTTTTATGATAAACATGAATGCCAAAACCCTAGACATCCAAAAACCTAACCCTAGGAGATGAAACACCAAAATTCATGTGGGCCATGTTTGGGTAAGTTAATACATTAACTTCCCGGGGTCGTAACTTTTTCATACGATCTTTGTTTTAGGCACGTGATAGCCCATTGGAAAGGTCTTTTTGAGAACTACATATTATGCCATCAAACTCTGGGTCTATCTACAGTTTGACTGTGGCACGCCAAAAAAACACTGTTTAGGTCCCCAAAACAGACCTGGAAGTACAACAAGATGTGCTGACATGAAAAACATACAAATTAATCCAGTTGGATTACGTGGGAGGCCACCAGTATCCACATGGAATATGTGTAGGGCTTCAGACAGCCCCAGAGGTGTAGAACCCACAATTACAAAGAAGTACAAAAAAATGTGTTGAACTAAACACTAACAAGAGGAGCCAGTTGGAATAGGTGGGTGGCCACCAATATCCCCCTGGATCAGATAAGAAGGTGTGTCTCATGAATGAAAATTAAAAAAAGAAACTTTGTATTAAATTCTCTAGCATCAAATGCCCCTATTGGTAGACAAGGAGAAGAAAATAAAAGAGATATATTTACTGTGAATTTTGACCGAGTAGATGTCTATCAAAATGCATGGTTTAAATGTTATGGAATAAAAAGAAGCATTTTTTACCGTTATAAGAATATGTTTATAAATGGTGATTTAAAGGTTGTGAATGATAATAGTGAATTTCAACAATCTAGATCAAATATTATTTCAATAATAACCAGTATTAATAAGATTATGGAGAAAAATTCAAATAAGATTCCACATCTAACATGTTCAATAAGTCAAAATGGACCAATGGAACCTCTCAAATTATTTCCATCTAATATATCCCAGGGTTCACTTGAAAATATGGCTAATGAGGATATCTGATGGATTGGTCTTTCTCTAGTGTCACAATCTAGTTTAAGCAAAGTAGTGATAAAACAATTTCCATATGTTGTAATCACGAAGATCAACTTCTTTGCAAGGTGTAATGATTGTATTTCAATCATCAACAAGCTTAGGGATCCCATTTATCTAACCAAAGTAGAATGGTTGAGAGAAATTCAGACAACCCATAATCACTATAGTGCAAGTTGTTTCCATATGCACTATTCCCATAGATCATCTTCATAGAAGAGTCTAAGAACTTACTTAAGTATTGTGCATGACAAGATGGAGAAGTTAAAAAATTCTATACCAATGTTGGGTAAGAAGACAAAGGCTATTAGTAATGTCACAAATCTTCCCATTTCTTTGATTGGTATGCTTGCATATGGACATAAGACCGAGGACTTTGGCCACTTCAGTCTTTCCTTTTCTGAGATGGGTTCAAATTTTGTTGTGAGGGATAAATGTCTAAATGATCTTGAAGAACCAATGGTGGATAAATATGGATATTTGTTTTACAAAAGGGGAATGTCGAAGCACCCATTGCATGAAGCTCTATTTTAATTTGAGTCTTATGAAAACAGTTTGATCTACATGTAAGATGATATGGAAACATGTGAGATAAGTATTGATGATACCAAATTTTGCAGGTCAAATAGAAATTTGCCACTAATATTGTTGTTGCAAACATATAATTGTGTGGGCGATAACAAAACTAGTTATGTGTTTGCATTTTTATTCCTTTTAACATCAAGGAGGGTGTTTGACATTGTTGAAGTTGGATTCCTCCTCATGGGACACACACATGAAGACACATATGGAACTTAGTGTAGGTTATCAACTAAATTAACGTGAAAAGACACATTTTTTCTATTAGAGATGATGGAAACTTATAGGACATGTGAGGATTTCAATTCCCATGTCCAATATTTAAAATTTATGATTTTTTTGACTTTAAGAGCTTTGTGTAACCACACCATTTGGAAGGTAACTCCAAGATCACTGGTATCAAGGGATTGTTGATTAAGGTTGGTTTTCATCGATGTTAACCCTTGAAGGAAGTTGGAGAACCCAGGTTTGGGTAATGAAATTAAGTTTGTTTGATGGATAACATTATGAGTTTTGATATATTTGTAGGTAATATTATTCTATATGGATAGTACATGTCATGCCATTTCCATTGGTATGTAGAATGTCACATAACTCCTCACGGTTAGAGAGTTATGGCCATGTGAAGTTGGAGAACCCTCATGAGTCATCTAGAAGCCCCAAAAGGTCAAAGTAGTCAAAGTGGTTTAAGAGATTTTTAGAAGGTAAATAATAAAGTGAAGTGATGAGTGTAATATAATTCAAAGTGAATACAAAAGAAATTATTTAAATAATAAATTTCATGGAGAAATTACTAAGTTGACAAGTGGCTAGAAGTGGGTTAGCCCTAAAATAAGGAAAGTGGATTAAGATGGTTAGAAGGGAAACCCTTGAGGTAAAGTGAAGTGATGAGTGT
>CBVK0100670318.1:0-16194 GCA_900067695.1 Picea abies
ACATTGGTGATATTGGTCCATTTTCTTTTATTTTTCATTTTCGTTATTATTCTCATGTTTCCTTTTAGTTTTTGTTTAATTCTTGTTGATAGTTCTATTGTTTTCTTTCTAACCTCTTTACATACAGCTGTCATGACTAGCAGAGCCCAACTAGGCATGTAAGTGCTCACTTTTTGCTCACACATTGACGAAAAGAGCACGAACAAGAAGCATAAGAGAAAATCATATCAAAACAAAATTTGATATCATGCATACCATTAGTATCCTTAGAAAGGCTCTATTGAACATGCAACAAATGTCTTCACAACAAGTTGTGCATATTGTGCTATCACTTCCACTAAACTCTAGTTCATGAAGGTGTATTTTCATTAACACTTCTCCTATGGAGCAACATGCATTTGTTCTTAAAAAAAAGAAGGATCTAGAACGTGAACCAGATGAATCTAAAGACATAATGTGCCCATCAATCATTGAATACTATATTTTGCGCCCTACAACTACTGATGCTATATGCCTAGCAAAATTTGCATCTAGTTATACAAAGAAGGGTACAAAACACAAACAAGTTGATAAGCCACATGTCATTTGATATGTAAATTACAACAGACACATTGACATTAAACATTATTGTAGAGAAAAATTGATGTTATATTATCCATATCGAGTGAATGAAGATACAGTCAAGAAGCACTACCCAACTTGGCAAACTACCTATGTTGCACTAAAACAAACTATTAAGAAAAATCAGAGAAATTTTACATTTGATATCACGCCTACATGGGGTGACATTGATGATGCAATGAATGAAATAGAAACACAGAACGATCTATTATTCATCATTAATAGCCTAGAAAATAACAAAGAAGAAAGTACAAAAAACAGTGAGTGCATAGATGAGCAATATGAAAAATATGACTTCGAAACTGATTTACAATATTCTCAATGCTCAAAGAATATGAATGCACAATGCATGAGACCATACGAAGTTGTTAAACAACCGCGTATACTAGAAAACATAGAATATTACAACAAAAGACGACAATTAAACAAAGAACAAGGAGCACTAGTAACTAATATATTGACAAGGAAAACCTATAGGCCAAAGGAACTAATCCACCTATTCTTGAGAGGAGGTGCAGGAACAAGGAAAAAATTATAGCTAAATCAATATTCCAGTCCTTAGTACGTTTGGATAATGATACAATGCCATATGACCCATTGCAACTAAAAGGATTAATTACTGCATATACAGGAAAGGCACCATTCAATGTTGGTGGTGTTACATTACACTCTGCATTTTATATGCCCTTTAACAAGACATATTTTCTTTCACTAAACAATGAGAAGATAGACACATTGTCAAAGCACTTCCAACAACTTCATGTCATTCTTATTGACAAAGCATCACTTGTTGGTTCAACAACTCTTTATCAAATCGATAAGCGACTACATCAAATCTTGCACACGCCAACCTTGTGTTTTGGCAATGTTGACATGATATTCTCAAGAGACTTATACCAAGCACAACCTGTAAGAGACTCTCTTATATTTGAGAACTCAAAATTTAATAAAAATACAATTCCATATGACTTTTGGAATGAAAAAATCAAATGTTATCAATTACATACAACAATGTGTAAAAAAGACACATGCTTTGTCAATGTACTAAACAAGATGAGATTAAACCAACAATCTGAGAAAGATATTGCTTACATAAATGACCATTGCCATGGACCATTTCCTTTAGATACACTTTTCCCATACATATTCTATCGAAACAAATATGTCCATAACCATAATGCAAAAGTGCTTTCCCTAGCAAATGGTGAGAAAATAACACTTAGTGCTATTGATGAACATGAAAGTATTTGAGAAAAATGTTTTGCCTTTCAAAAGACAATATCATTACCATCAACAATAATATTCAAACGAAATATGTTAGTTGAACTATATGCGTGAAACTATAACACTCACGATGGACTAGTCAATGGTGTCGAACGCATTTTCAAAAGATATACAAATACTAATAATGGCTTAGACATTGTATGGATATAATTCTCAAGTGCAAGCATTGGAAAATATCAAAGAACCAAATTCTCCAAGCTATATGAAACAAACATCTTACCAAATTGGACACCCATTTTTCGAATAGAAAAACCCTTAGCAATAGCTAACAACAAATCACAAATCACAATAAGGAAACAATTTCCAATACAATTAGCTTGTGCAAGAACAATACACCGAACACAAGGACTAACACTAGATGGGTTTGCATTTGACCCAACCAGTGTGATGCAACATGGATTAGTTTATACTACATTATCACGTGTTAAAAATATTAGCTCACTATACTTGATTCAAAAAATCACACCCAAAAACTTTCATGTAAAGGCCAAGGTATCAAATTAGATGACAGGACTAGAAACAATTGTGTCATGGAAACTAGAATTTGCAAAAAAGAAACAACAATAATACAGACATATTATCAATTGCAACACTAAATACATGCAACCTATATGCACATATTAATGATGTCGTGCATATACAAAATTGATGGAAAACATGGTACTATGTTTTCAAGAAACACACTTACACTCTCCACCCAAAAACAAGCAATTCTTTTTGTTCAACTTTGCCATAGCACATTCAACACATGACATTCTTACTTGCATAGAAAGCAAAATCCCAATCAAAGCAACTAAGACCTTTGTGAAGAGTAAAATTGAAATTACACTCACTGACATGTACTTCCACCAACCTATTTGCTTAATGAACATATATGCAACACCATTTGAACAACTATCTACAATAATTGAAATGATTAACAACGCAAAATCACAATCTACACATAGAGATTGTGTCTGTTTTATTATTGGGGACTTTAACATTGATATTCAATCAAATACTATTCGAAGCAAAACCCTTTCACAATACATGGAAACTCAAAAGTTCCATGAAATAACAACAAAAGTTTGTCCAGAATCAAGAACTATAATAGATCACATCTGGACAAACTTGCTAATTTCACAATGTGAACTCAATTTCTCAAATGCATATTGGTCTGATCATGACATACTTTATGCTATGTTACATCTCTCTTCTAGTTGAAAAAACCTAATCATGTAATCACATGAAAACTACCGATTACTCTATCTATGACATCATTTGTAATTTAGTCCACCGCTCTTTTGCTTCAAACATGGCAAGCCAGTATGTATATGCTCCATTCTGCTTCCCCTTGTTTTCATGAATTCATTTTCCCTTGTTTTCATCAATTCATGTTGTTTTAGATTAGCATCATAATATGTTTTCATGCAACCACAGGTGATATTTTTATGCATTTACAATTTTATTTGGTACTAATTACTAAATTCAAATATGTTTTTCCCTTGTAGGTACACCATGAAAAGAAGTCAAGAAGACGAACAGACACAAGACACCATGTCACAACAAACAAAAAGGTAACCACTCACTATAGAAATACTCTTCAATTTTCTTAGCAAATCGTTAGGCTAATTCACATGCACTTAATGTTCACTAACATACAGAAACATTCAGAATGAAACGCCATAACAATACAAGAGCTTAAAGGCTTGAAAGTAGGCAACGTATTTCATGGTGATGTCATTGTAACACATAAAACAACTATTGATAGACTACACAACATAGATATGTTGTGTCTTGATCTAGTTGATGAAAAAGGTGAGATGACAATCACAGTGAATGTGCCTCACAACTTGATCATTGTACACGAATCTAAACTCATTCATGGGCAAGGTGTCTGTATTGAAGGATTTAAAATTTCTCCCAAAACAATGTATGATCATGGAGATTGTAATTGCATATTGGTCCTCCATGATTGAAGCATATTAGAAACAATGTCCCCCATTTTTCAAGAATACAAATTTCTCCCAAATACAACAATAAGGCAGTTGACAACCAACAAATCTACATTTGCAATTGGCACCATTGTTGCGCTGTCTACAAAGCAACTAGGCTCCCAATATGCATTAGAGCTTAAAGATGGACACTTGGAAGAAGATAAAAACATAGTAAGTACAAACTCACTTATTGTTGTTTTTTACCACTTGCACATTCACCTTTTATTACTTATGCCTAGTATCCTAACACAATATTCAATTGCAACTTTACCTTTTTTCCACATTTATGTCTTCCTTTACTTCAGTACAACAACAATTATCGAAAAAATAAACACCAATGCTTCTATTTAGAAATGTTGTCAAGGGAAGAGAAGAACAAACGAAGACGCTGAGGACATGCAAAGCTACATTCATAACTGACTTAAACAAATTGGTCACCTTAACAACAAAGGTAATTTTACCAAATATAGATTTTATTTATGATTTAATTAATTTATTTTTACGACACATAATCTAACAAAATTGTTCTCCAATGTGAACTAGATTGAGGGCATGTTAACTATAACAAATATCCATGCAGACCCATTTGTACCAATTTGCAACATCTGCAATGTGCCCACAGAGTCATTTGGAGCGATTGAGGGTGACAAACTCTAATGTTCCAAATGTGAAAAACTTACCACATACAAACGCTCCCCTCAACGACAATGCATTATTCAAAGAATGACAAACATCCAAAAAGAATGCATTCTAAAAGATGACCTACTAATGACATTATGTCTAGCCTTACTAGATATGACCTATGAAAAATTCTTAGAAAAGACATCTGATGTTATCTACAATTTATGTGATTTCCATGTTCAAGGCACTTTCACACTGGATCATGATAAGATTATCTTACACAAAGAATGAATTTATGTTTTGTTCCCCTGATTGTTGATACCAAAAGCAGTGGATACTTTAGCATACAACAAAACCTAGTTATTATTGTTCATGTTAGTCTTCATGAGAGATTTTAAATTCTGGGATTGCCTTTGGTGCACAACGTTGGCTGGAAACTCTATAATGTCAATAAGAATGCCTTGCTATAATTATCATAGCAACAACAAACGTTCTTGCAAGAGATCTTATTACACTTTAAATTATTTTTCTCTGATGTCTATTACGTTTTACTTCAGTTTTTACTAGAAAGATCAGGAGGCGGTAAGTGCCATCCCATCACCAACTGGCCCTATGTTATGTACATAATAGCTTTAATTATTTATGATATGTTTTCATTGTTAAATTATGGGATTGCCTTTGGTGCACATAGAAAAATATTGTCTTCTGGATTTTGTTAGCGTTTGGGAAGAATCCATGTTCAAGGCACTTTCACACTACATCATGACAAAGTCATCTTACACAAAGAATGAATTTCTGGTTTGTTCACCTGATTGTTGATACCAAAAGCAATGGATACTTTCAACATACAACAAGACCTAGTTGTTATTGTTCATGTTAGTGTTCATGAGAGATTTTAAATTTTGGGATTGCCTTTGGTGCACAAAGTTGGCTGGCAACTCTATAATGTCAATGCTGGCAACAACAAACGTTTTTGCAAGAGATCTTATTACGCTTTAAATTATCTTTCTCTATTATCTATTATGGATCCATTTTACTTCAGTTTTTACCAGAAAAATGAAGAGGCTAAGTGTCATCCCATCATCATCTAACCCTATGTTATGTATGTATAATAACTTTAATTATTTATGATATGTTTTCATTGTTAAATTCTGGGATTGCCTTTGGTGCACATAAAAAAATATTGTAAGTAAAAAATATTCACCAACAATAATCTCAGTAACAGAAGATCTCTGCAATCTTTAAAAGGATACCTTTGTAGAACATCTCTGCAATCTTTACGGGATTATCTTTGTAGTAAAAATTTAGGTTTCTGGGGTGACTTTATAGAAATATTACTAGCTCTCCTAAATATTTGATTTTATAAAAATATCATTTGCTCTCTTAAAATTTAAAAGACAATTTTTTTTTTTAATATAATTATTGTATATTCAAAGCAAATACTACAAAAAGATCAATAAATATTTAGCAGCTGATGAACACGAGCATCAATATAATGGACTCGGTTCATTGGTGTATTAATATTCAGAAATGCCAGCAATTCTATAGAAGAAAGTTGTTCTCAAGTTTACCAGCGATGAAAATGAGAGAGCAATCATTTATTAACAGTATAAATTAAAAGTGATGATGCAACGTGGTGATGGGTACAATCCTTTATTAACAATATAAATTAAAAGTGACGATGCAACATGTTGACGGAGCATTGTCTGTATTGCCCAAATCTAAACAACAAGCTCCTCTACCTCTCTCCGCAGAGACTTGTTGCTCTGCAACCTGTCTTGCTGTCTTGTTAACATAATAAAAGTTAACATAATGCAGGCAATAACATTTTTGGTATGGGTGGTATGATCACCTGCCGTGAAATATCTGTAATCTGTCGCATTGACTCAAATCCAGATTTTGCAAGGAGAGGCAATGGAAGTCATTGCATAACTCTCTAAGGTTGCGGCATCTTTTAAGAACCAGCTCCTCGAAATTTTTGAGTCGACCAAAACCTTCCGGAAGCTTCCATATACTCACATCCTTCGAGGTTCAGCACTCTTAAGCTTGCTAATTCACCCAACTCTTCCTGAGCATTAGTATTTTCAACTTTACAAAGTTTTCTCAACTTTACAAAGTTCCTGAGCATTAGTATTCTCAAATTTCGAAGTTGTTGAAGATCCGTGGAAGAGATTTGAAAGGCACGGGAATGCAACCTTCCATCAAAATTCATGAGTCTCAAGCTTGGATGCATCTGCATGTTATGTAATTGATAAGTGGCAACCATATGAAATCATTAAAACTAGTAAAACGTTTTCTTAAATAGATTCAAAATTTTCAGGAAAACTGAAGACTCTAAATAGAATCACTCGCCAAATTGAGGGTTCCACAAAAGTATCTAGAATCACTTACCACGTTGGGGGGTTCATAACTCAAGTATCTCAATTGCTCTAACTGTCACAGGTGAAACGGAAGCGGGACAATTTCGGCTTTTAAAAAAACCAACTCCTCAAATATATTAAACAATAGATAAAATAAACCATGCAAACAAACACGGTGAGGCTACGCTCACTTCTTATTACTTATTATTACTTAATGAAGACTGATTACATTTTTATATAGGAAAAGACTCTCCCGAATCGATTACATGCAAACCAAAGACAACTGGACTCTTAACTAAGAACTGACTCTTAACACGCATACAACTGACTCTCACAATTGAAGCTATCACAACTGAAGCTTATAACTGGTGATTTCTCCATTATTTCCAAGTGCAGTTGCCCTCCACTTTTGTCTAACTTCCAAGGTGAAGAACTCTCAATGAATTAGACATGGAGTCTAATCTTGATGCAGATATATGCAATACATCATAATTATCATCATTTTGAGTCAACCAGATGCCTTTAATCGCTGAGTGTTCTGCATGCCATTATTAAGTGTAATTGAGTCAAAATAAAAACAGACTTTATAATCAAACATGTGTATGACCTTTTTTCTCTTTCTGAGTTCATAGATTTGTTACCTTCTTTTTGTAACTTTACTATATTAGGTTTAGAATATATATCTACAAACAGTTCAACGAAAGAACATCTACATCCTCCAACTTGTGAAAAGACGGCATCTGCAAGGGTGGTCTCCCCCATCCCTCTGAAACCTTCAACTTGTGAAAAGACCGCAGATGCGAGGGTGGTCTTCCCCATCCCTCCGAAACCATGGAGGATAACCGTAACAGCTTTCTCTTCACTTTCACATTCCAAAAGACCAAGAACCTGTTTAACTGACTCATCGATTCCAACTGTTGCAACAATATTCAACATCAGATCCATATAAAGACCCGTCATGTATCTTCTACTACTCGATGTAAGCAACAGAAGGAATCGGGGTTCGGGATTTCGACGAACACGAACACCCAACGCCACACACAACAACTCCCGAATCCTGAAATGCCAATGGAGTGTGGGCCCGGTGCTTTTGGGTTTCGGGGTTTGCAGACCCTTGATACAAAACAACGCGCAACCTCAATCGCGAGAAGCCTATGGGGCTCAGTACTTCGGGCTTCGGGGTTTGCAATGACCCAACGTAAAAACAAAACGAAAGTGCAATCGGTGAATTGTGAAACGTGAATAAGTTTACTAACTCAATAAAAAAAAATCCCGAAAGAGAAATCCTCGAACAAAGTTTACTAACTCAATAAAATTTTTTTTATAAACGCAAAGAGAATGCCTGCGAATACACAATAACAACTTCAATTAAAAAATGTGTTTTAGATACCCATCAATTACAATTCGTTTATGGTATTTATACAGAAACATGAATTCAAAAATTGTTCCTTTGATCTTCTAAAAGACTTAATCAATGGCGGTGATGGTGTCTTGTGGTCTGCAAAGGTTAAGGTGGCCACCGTTTAAGTTATGTAAAACAAAGTTGTAATCGGTGGTTTAATCCTTGAGTCTTGAAGGGTCAAGACACCACCGATACACCGATTACACAAGCGGTGAGAAATGATTACATCCTGACATACTCCCTCTTAATCATTTCAGAACAAAAACAAACAAAAACTTTGTAAAACAAAATTGCTGCAAACAATGCATTACAGCTTGCAGACCCCAATATTTCTTCTATGGATTTTAAACAATTCATTTCCTAAAGGCTTCGTAAATATGTCTGCAAATTGTTCTTCAGATTTGCAGAACTAAACAGAAATTTCTTTGCCATTAACTAGCTCTCGAATGAAATGATACCTTGTATCAATGTGTTTACTTTGTTTGTAAAAGACGTGATTCTTTGACAGTGCAATGGCAAATTTATTATCACAGATAATCTGGGTTGCATCATTTTAGTCATGCAACAATTCATTCAAGACTCTTCTCATCCATATAGCTTGACATGCAGCTGCAACTGTTGCAACATACTCTGCCTCAGTAGAAGATAGAGTCACAATGGGTTGTTTCTTTGATGCCCATGCCACCGCTCCAGATCCAATACTTTGATGCCCATGCCACTGCTCCAGATCCAAGACTGAACACATACCCATATGTGCTTTTCCTGTCATCAATGGAACCTGCAAAATCACTATCAGTATATCCGATTAGCTTAAAGTTTAAGCTGGATGTGTATCGAATACCAAAATTAGTTGTTCCAGCAACATATCTCAGGATCCTCTTTCATGTTTGCCAATGAGTACTCTTCAGAGTCTCCATGAACTTGGAAATCAAACTTACTACAAACATGATATTAGGTCTGGTTGTTGTTAAGTACATAAGGCTTCCAACCAACCTCTTATACAGAGTTGGATCAACATATGATCCCTCATCATACTTGCTCAGTTTAATACCAATTGCTATTGGTGTTGCAGCTGGCTTGCAATTCATCATTCTAAACCTTTTCAATGCTTCATTTGCATAGTTTGTTTGACAAATGAAAATGCCATCATCAGATTGATCCACTTCAATTCGAAGAAAATATTTCATCAATCCTAAATTTGTCATCTCAAACTCTGTTTTCATGGCATTTTTAAAATCATCTACAGATAGATCTCCAGTAAAAATCAGGTCATCAACATAGAGACATACAATCAAAATTTTACCTTTCTGATTTACCTTTGTATACAAAGTTGGTTCACTTGGACTTCTGTTGAATCCAACACTGATTAGGTATTCATCAATTCTGCTATACCACACTTTGGATGTCTGCTTCAATCCATATAGAGTTTTTCTTAATTTGTAAACTTTATCTCTATGCTTATCAATCTCATAACCCAGAGGTTGTCTTACATAAACCTCTTCTTCCAAATATCCATTTAAGAATGCAGACTTAATGTCCATCTTATGCATGATCCATCTATTCCGAGCTAGAATAGCTAAGACCATCATCACTGTGTCAATCCTTGCTACAAGAGAAAATGTTTCATCGTAATCAATACCGGGTTGCTGACTAAACCCCTGAGCTACAAGTCTTGCCTTGTATTTTTCAACTTCACCTTTTTCATTCAGCTTAGTCTTATATACCCACTTAACACCAATGCTATTCTTACCTTCAGATAAATCGACAAGATCCCAAGTGTTATTTCTTTCAATGGAATCGATCTCCTCATCCATTGCTTTTATCCATACATCCTCTTTAGCAGCTTCATCAAAATTTACAGGATCACATGCCATTAATGCAAAATTTGAAATCAGATCTACTTCTTCATTCTGATCATACAATTCTCTTAAGCTTCTAGTCTTCTGTCCTTTAATTTTGTTTCTTAATGAAGCTAAAGTGGGATTTGATTCACTACTTACCTGTGAATCTGATTGATGTCCACCATGTCCAGATGGCTCACCACGCTCATGAGTTTTGGGCGTTCTAAATTGAGATGTGCTGAAATCTAGTGCTTGCATTGTTAGACTTCTTGCTATAGGCGTATGTGCATGTGGAACCATCTGTCCATCTCCTTCAGCCTTCTCAGCTCCATCATCATCATCACGGGGTAACACAGCTCCCTCTAAAATTGATTTGTCAATACTTCCATCCCAGGCTTCATCTTCTTTAAATTGAACATCTCCGTTGATTACATATTTCTGAGTAATGGGATTGTAGAGTTTATAGTCTGTAGACTCTTCACTGTATCCAACAAAGATACATTTCTCGCTTCTGTCATTCAACTTCCTCCTCATTTCTGCAGGTACATGCACAAATGAAATACATCCAAAAATTATGAAATGAGAAACATTGCAAGGCTTACCATCCTAGGCTTCCTGAGGTACACGATCCCTCGCGGTCTTGGTCGGACTTCTATTCAAGATCAAAATAGAGCAAAGAACCGCATCTCCCCAATATTCATTTGAAAGATGCTTTTCTTTCAACATGCTTCAAGCCATATCCATGATGGTCCGATTCTTCCTTTCAGCCACTCCATTCTGTTGTGGAGTATATCAAGCAGTAAATTGCCTTTTAATTCCATGAAGATCACAAAATTCAATGAATTCATTCAATTTATACTCACCTCCTCCGTCAAACCTGAGGATCTTAATGGTTCGACCACTCTCATTTTCAACCATAGACTTAAACCTCTTGAAAACTTCAAAGGCTTCAGATTTTTGTTTCAACAAATACAACCAAGTCTTCCTACTGAAATCATCAATGAAAGTCATAAAATAAACACAACCAGTTAAAGAAGGTGTTTGCATAGGTCCACATAAATCAGTGTGGACAATTTCCAATGGAGCTTTTGCTCTGTAAGAAACACCTGAAACAAATTTTCTCTATGATGTTTTCCAATTATGCAGCTCTCACAAGAGCTTCCAGGTTGTTGAATACAAGGTAACCCCTTTACCATCTGTTTCTTCTGTAACAGATCTAAACTACCAAAATGTAAATGACCATATCTCAAATGCCATAACCAAGATTCATCTAAACTTCTGGCCTTATAGGCATTCAAAGAACCACTTAAATCATTTCGCATAACAAGTGGAAACATTCTATTCTTGGTCATCTCTACTCTTGCAATCAACTGTTTGCTGGGTAATTTATCATAGATAGTACATACCTTGTTGTTGAAGAACACTCTATACTTTTTCTCCAACAATTGTCCAACACTGATAAGATTGCATTTTAAACCAGGCACAAAGTAAACATCATCAATATTTCTTCTCTAATTATTCTTAGTGTAAACTGGAACTATACCTTTACCATTGACTGTAACCTTGCAGTCATTTCCCAGTTTGACTTCAGATTGAATACTAGTATCAATAAAAGAAAATAAGTCCTTATTACCAGTCAAGTGGTTACTGCAACCACTATCCAAAAACCAAATATCACTAGCACTTTCCTGAGTGACATTACAGGTCAAAAACACAGGATTTTGATGATCCTCAAACTCATTTGTAATATGTGTAGACTACTTTCGAGCATCTGCCTGTTTCTTCCAACATTTATTAGCAAAATGCCCAAACTTCTTACAATAATAACATTGTACTTTAGATATATCATACCTCTGATTTTGCTGCCAGGGTTTGCTAGTGCTCCCTCTTAAATTAAGAGGATTCTGTTGGGATCTCTCCTCAGACTCTGATGCAGTTTTGTTGTCCCTTCGACTAGAAAATCGACCTCCTCTTCCATGATTATAAAACCTTCCTCTGCTTCTACCTCTGGTAACATGTAGTTGGGATTTGAAAGCATGCTCCAATGATCCTTCTTCATATCTGGATATTATAGATTCATGAGCAACGAGAGAACCAATTAACTCATCAATTTGCATTAGACTTAAATCCTTAAATTCCTCTATGGGTACCACAACAGGTTCAAACTTCTTGGGCAAACTTCTCAGCACTTTTTCAATGACTCTCTTATTTTCCATATCATCTCCATACTGCCTAAGCTGGTTCACAACACTCATTACTTGAGTCATGAAAGTATGAACACT
Organism: Picea abies; assembly: GCA_900067695.1. Classification (NCBI taxonomy): domain Eukaryota; kingdom Viridiplantae; phylum Streptophyta; class Pinopsida; order Pinales; family Pinaceae; genus Picea; species Picea abies. Next base: position 12,388 of record CBVK0100670318.1, read on the forward strand.
TTCATTATCCTTCATCTTCAGATTTTTGAAATCCCTTCTCAAATTCTGCAACTTGACTGTCTTCACCTTGGACACACCTTGATAACAAGTTTCAAGAATTTCCCAAGCCATCTTCGAAGATGCAGCACTCGAAATCTTTGTAAAAATGGATTCATTTAAACCTTGCTGGATTAATCCAAGAGCTTTGGTGTCCTTCTTCCTGTTTTCCTTCAGCAAAGCACAGTCAGTATTAGACATAGATAATTTTGTTGTTGTATCAACTAGCTCAAAATAACCATCAATGACATAAGTCCACAAATCCTGAGAACGCAGAATCGTCCTCATCTGAATGTACCAGGAATCATATGACTTCTCGTTCAGCACAGGAACCTGAATCTGAGAGGCACTGCTACCAGACACAACCATTTATAAAAATTGAAGAAAATCAAATAAACTTTTGTGCAAAAAGAAAAATTAGACACCAACAGGGATAATCTCCACAAAACTAAGCAGAGAATGAAACACAGTATTCTTAACATAGCAGCGGTCAAATAGACAGAGAAGCTTTTGCACCCTTCGACACGTACTGAAACAAATGGCGGTATGGCTCTGATACCAAATGTAAGAAACAGAGTGAATTAGGGTTCAGGATTTCGGCGAACACGGACACCCAACGCCACACACAACAACTCTTGAATCGTGAAATGCGAATGGAGTGTGGGCCCGGTGCTTTCGGGTTTCAGGGTTTGCAGACCCTTGATACAAAACAACGCGCAACCTCAATCATCGAATCGCGAAATCGCGAGAAGCCTATGGGGCCCAGTGCTTCAGGCTTTGGGGTTTGCAATGACCCAATGTAAAAACAAAACGAAACTACAATCGCCGAATTACAAAACGTGAATAGGTTGTGGGCCCACCAATTTTAGGTTTCGACGTTTGGAAGGTAAGCGACTCTATTACACAAACCGGTAGATATCCCGAAAGAGAAATCCCCGAGCAGATTTTACTAACTCAATAAAAAAAAATTATAAATGCAGAGAGAATGCCTGTGAATACACAATAACAACTTCAATTCAAAAATGTGTTTTAGATACCCATCAATTACAATTCGTTTCTGGTATTTATATAGAAACATGAATTCAAAAATTGCCCCTTTGATCTTCTAAAAGACTTAATCAATGGCGGTGATGGTGTCTTGTGACCTGCAAAGGTTAAGGCGGCCACCGTTTAAGTTATGTAAAATAAAGTTGTAATCCGTGGTTTAATCCTCGAGTCTTGAAGGGTCAAGACGGCCACCGATACACTGATTACACAGGCGGTGAGAAATGATTACTTTACGGCTATCTAATATTGTTTTAAAGTTGATGTTTACCCCCAAGAAATAGAATATACTCAACACACCATCATGTACAAATCACTGATCCAAACTAAATTATACTGGGTGTACAAATCACAGATCCATTCCGATCCATTAAAACTAAATTATACTGGGAAAAGATAATCAAACCTTCCCAATGACGGTTATCTTCGACAACAACCCAGGTCTCTTTAGATCTTTTGCAGACCTTAAGAACATCTGTTTTAATGATCCTGGATAGCTGCAAAGTAGAATGCAAAGAAGAAGAAGATTGAAGATGGGCTTTTGCAGAGGAAGCAAATGAGATATTGGGTGTTAGATTACAAACTCTTGAGCTAGTGATAATGGGAACTGAAGTAGATTGAGAGACAAAAAGTGTGACCCTAGCTAATTGAAGACCAGAGACAGTTGCAACAACCATGGCACTTGGACACTACCAAAGCATCTGCACAGTGTTATTGCTCCAAGAAACTCCTTAGAGTTGTAGACTAAGGATGCTTGGTAACTTAAAAATAATGTGTAGGTATGCTTGGAACAATGGGATCCTCAATGATTAATGTAATAGAAAACTCATCATACATTCAAAGAAACAGTGCTTTTAGGAAACAATAATCAGATCAAGTAATTTGAAAGGAGAGGATGAAGAACACTAATCTTGATTTCCAAATACAACTGGATGTAGGTCTTAATGCAAGATAGAATGAAATCCTTCACTTCAAGTCTATGAGCTCAATAAAGAGATGACAGTCTTCATAAGCTAAGATAAACTGAAATAAAGTATAGAAAAGGAAACATGAATATTTCTGATATTGAAAGCGAAAGGAGACTGTATTTTTATTATGCCATAAGAGTCTATATAGTAGCACAAAAATGTATTCCCAATTTGAACCCCTGTCTCTTAGAAAAGATAGGCATTTATAGCCTTTTACAATCAGTTTTTAAGATCTTGAAAACTTGGATCTGCATCTAAAAATAGCAAATCAAATTAACTAATACAATTGATAACAAAGACTAGTGGCTAGGCTAGCATTCAAACTGTCTTCTATATAAAAATTTGACATCTGTACTTCATCAACTTCTGGAATCTATTATCATAAAAAATGGTAAAGGCACCTGTCTTGGTAGCTGGATTTCTTCAATTACTCATAGTCGAAACTTTAGGAGACCAATTTAGCATGTGGTTTTCAAAATCCCCACAAATCTATGCAACTGAGTATTTTCTGACTAAGTAGTTAATCCTTTAATGCTCTGGAACCTCTTTAAATCTTTTTAAAATAGCCCTACTCCATCTTTAGCTTTCAAAAATTCTTTTTGTGCTTTCACCAGCTAACTCGCCTTATGATTCGTTGGTTAGCTAGTGAAAGCTCTGCCTTTCACTAGCTAACTGGTTGTAAATTTACCCTTTGCATTGGTGAAAGCTCTGCTTTGGCCCAAAAAGGAAATTTCACCTCCAAAACTATTTTTCTATCAAAACTCAATGTGTCTCTGCTTTATCTCCTTGTATATTCACAGTAACCTGGGCTAGCACTTGTGGATCTGGGTGTGACTTTTGTTTTTGCTTCAATTTTCTAATCTTCCTCTTAAGGCGTTTTGCTAACCACCATAGACTGTTATAGTCTTTGGTGATTTTCTTTCTTCTCTTCTTGTCCTTGACACTTTCACGATCCAACTTTTCAAATGCAGCATTTGTTTCTGCAAAATTATCAGACAGAGTTTTGTATCTCTCCTTAATTACTCTTTCTAAAACCTCCTGTTGAGCAATCACTTCTTTAAGTTGCTTGATTTTTTGTGATTTCTTTGACCCTTTTCCCTTTGATGTTTCACCTTCATCAGTGGGAGTAAAAATCTCACAATCCTGTGCAAATTCCATGGAGTGTTCAAGGCTTTTAATGGCAGGGCTTTCATCTTCTTTCGCTGGCTCTAAATCTGTGTATGGTAGATTTAAGATGTTTGTTTTCCTTTCTGTAGGCTGCTCTGTAGTAGTTTCAAAATCTAATTTTTTCTTTGACCTGTGAGACCTTATACTAGAGATCCTATCTTCTGGTGGTCCTGGAAGAGTTATCCTCTTCCTCAAGCTACTTTGAGGGGTTAGTTGCCTTTTTCCAGCCCTCTTCTGCTCATTCATGGGCTGAGTTTGGGTTTCGAATCCTTCCCAAAAAAGAAAATTTTTCCAAGTCCTTCCTCTTAGTTTTAGCTCCTCCAGGATTATCAATTTGATTAGGCCAAAATGACAAAGAGTGTTCTTCATACTTAGAGGTTCAGCTCTAATTTTTTTACAGACTTTAGTTAAGCTTTTGTGCAAGAAGAAAGGTAAATTTAGGAGAGTTTTCCCTGTAAAATGGTCTAAGATCTTGAAATGGTATAGCATCAGCTTGTCGTACTTGCCTTCTGAGGTTATGTAGAGTTGGATGCCCTTGAACAAATCCTGCCACTCATCCTCTAAATGAGAAACTGGGTGAGATCGGAAGAGC
>CBVK0100670319.1:0-16194 GCA_900067695.1 Picea abies
TCACGGTGCCTGATACGTCATACGCACAGGAATAAAATGAGCACTCTTCATCAGAGTGTCGACTACCACAAAAATTGAGTCGTGTCTCCTTGCCATTAGTGGCAATCCAACAATGAAATCCATCGAAATGACCTCCCATTTAGATTCTGAAATTGCGTGTGGCTGTAGTAATCCTTCTAGATGTCTATGTTCATCCTTCACCTACTGACATTCTAGACATTTGGCCATGTAGTTGACTATATCTTCCTTCATTCATTTCCAGAAGAATAAGGGTTTAAGGTATGCCCTCATCTTCGTGAATCCTGGGTGAGCCATGTACATTGCTATGTGAGCCTCATTTAGTATCAAACTCCTCAACTCGTCGTTGGGTAGTACGTAAATTCGACCTTTAAATATCAATAATCCAACGTTTTCCATAGTAAATCCTTCAAATTTTGGTACCCTCATTGTGTTTTGTCCGATAAAATCCTTGACCTCTTTGTACCATTCATCATCGTGCTATAAGATTAGAATATTTTCACATAGATTCGTTTGAAGAGGCATCACCAAAAACATGCATGGTCTCCAACTCAACGCATCAAATACTCTTTTCTATGTTCCCTTTATGTAAGTAATATCGAAATCGTAATCGCTAGGAAATTCAAACCAACGTCGTTGTCATGCATTCAAGTCGCTTTGCGTAAAGATGTGTTGTAGTCCACAATGGTCCATTTTTAGTTCGAATTTCCATCCAATAAGGTAGTGTCTCCAAACTCTCAAGGCATAAACAATGGCTAATAACTCCAAATCATATGCTACACAATTCTCCTCATGTCGTCTCAACTTTCTTGAGATGTAAGAGATCACTCGACCGTCTTGCATCAAGACTTCACCTAATCCCTCCTTGGATGTGTCAATGCATACCAATAAGTCCACATCCATGTCAGGGACCTTCAGTATCAGTGCCTTTGTCAACATCTCCTTGAGCCTCTGAAATGCCTCCATGCATTTCTTGATCCAAGCAAACTTCTTTTCCTTCTTCTGCAATTTTGTAATCGGATTTTCTATCTTCGAAAAACCCTCGACGAACCATCGATAATATCCCGCTAAACCTATGAAGCTACTCACTTCCGAGACATTCGTCGGCGTAGGCCATTCCATAATAGCCTCGACCTTTGTTGGATCCATGACGATACCTTCACCGTAGATGACATGCCCTAAGTAGTGAATCTTTGATTGATAAAACAAGAATTTAGACAATTTCCCATACAATTTGTTCTCTCGCAGACACTTTAGTACCAAGTGCAAGTGCTCTTCATGCTCCTCCAACGTCTGAGAGTAAATCAAAATATCATCAATAAATAATTTGATGAACTTGTCCAAGTATTCATGGAGCACCTCGTTCATCAAACTCATAAATACCCCTAGGGCGTTCATCAGTCCAAATGGTAGAACAATAAACTCATAATGTCCAAACCTCGTCTTAAAGGCGGTCTTAGGGATGTTGTCCTCTTTGATCTGTAACTGGTGATACCCTGATCTCAAGTCGATCTTTGAAAAAATCGTCGTGCCTTTCATCTGATCGAACATATCATCAATCCTTGGCAATGGGTACTAATTCTTGATCGTTTCCTTGTTCAATTGATGGTAGTCGATGCAGATTCTCCATGACCCATTCTTCTTCCGTATGAAGATAACAGGTGCACCCCACAGTGACACACTTGGACGTATAAGTCCTAGGTCCAACAACTCCTTCAGTTGCATTCTCAACTCCTATAACTCCGAGATCGACATCCGATAAGACATTCTTGCTATCGATTCATTTCCCAGTTTTAGGTCGATGGTAAATTAAAATCCCTCTTTGATGGCATCCCAGGTAACTCCTCAGGGAAGACGTCCGCAAACTCTCTCACCGCCGGAAGGTGTTCTAGACCTTCTGCTACTCCCTTCTTGTTTAACGCAAGGATTGCATAAAGTTTACATCCCTTGTGAATGCTCTTCCGTAGCTGCAAGGAAGAGATGAAATTTAGGGAAACTCTCTGGTTCTGACCTACAATCACACGTCTCTTCCCCTCATCATCGACCAAACTCAATCATTTTGTCTTACAGTCGAGTATCACCTCATGCGATTCAAACCAGTCCATACCGATCACAACGTCATAAGATCCTAATATCATGATGTACAAGTTGGCCCTGGTGACAAAATATCCCAGGTTAAGGATACAGCCCGTAACCTTCCCACCAACCATATGTTTGGCTCCTGAAGCCATTTCTACAAAGCTAAACTCATCCTACTCGACTACCTTTACCTTAAATATTTTTAGCGTTGTACCAGAGATTAAAATATCTGTAGCACCTGGATCTATCAAAATACTAAGGGTCTGGTCAACGACGATACCTGATGTCTCGAGAATAGTTGACAGGTGCTCTGCCTAGTGGTTATTCACCGTTGCATGAATCCGATGGGCCTTGCCCAAATCTCCCACGGTAATGGCTTCAGCTGATGCAGATGCTCTAGTCCTCTCCACTGGGAAGTCGCGCTGGTAATGTGGTTCCCCACACATCCAACACCCTTTCTTCGATCCAGTACTCCTGGTACCCGAAGTAGAAGCTGAAGGCCCACCACCCTGGAATCCTAGTTTGTTTTGTTGAACATGCCTAAACTGTTGTTGTTGTGGTCGACATTGTTGTTGGTGTTGTGGTCCTCAGTAAGGAGTCCACTGCTAAGGCGTTGGTCGCCAAGGTGTAGTGAAAGTGGATACTCTCTGGAAGCCACGATTTCCTGGTGAGTGTCTAGTTGGTGTCTGACGTTGTTGCGCACCAGATGACACATGCCCTGCTAGTCTCGTTGGAGTCATGCTCTGAACCTCGCTAATAAGCTCCTCCTCTTCTATGAGAGCCTTCTGGACAACATCATGCAAGGTTTGAGGCATCAAAATCCTAACCTTTACACAAAGATTGACATTAAAGCCAAACACAAACCTATTGACCTTAATTTTCTCAGTATTCAAGTGCAGAGCATACCGAAGAATCTCCATAAAATGAGCCTCATACTGGAGCACCGTACGGCCTCCCTATCGCAAGGTGTTGAATTCGTTGAGATAACACTCAATGAATTCCTCTGATAGATACCTCTCTTAGAACTGTTCATCAAACAGTTCCCATGACACATCTTTGAAGACCATGTTCAATTGCGGCAGGAGCATCTTCCACCATAGAAGAGTGCTCCCCTTCAGTTGAAAGACTGCCATGCAGAACTTCATGTTGGAGGTATAGTAGCGAAGTGAAAATCACATTTCCATATTCTCCAACCATGCCTCGGTGGCTATTCCATTCGGGGTACCAAAGAACATGGGAAATTTGACATTCTCGAGTTCACGGTGAATGCTACCAGTACCGACTAAAGTGCGAGGTGGACCTTCAGGGGGTGTCGTCGCCCTGGCCTCATCTCTATCCAGATGGTTGATCAGTGCTTTAGACATCTGCTAAAAGGACCTCATCAGCCCAACCACATCATCCACCGCTATTTGTTCCTGCCCGACAACCTATTCGTCTCCCTGGGGGTTAGACCCCTCATGCGTGGATGCTACTTAGGGCGCCATGCCTCCTCCCCTAGCACCTTGTCATCTTCCTCCACGACGTCCTCTAACCATGATTACCTGCATGAATACAAATCAAATTAATTAGCAACCTTATAATAAAAAATCAAATCAACAAAAGTCGTAGTGATCCCAAGTCGCGGGTCGAACCACCTCTGATACCATATGTAACGTCCCCCATACGTCATGACAACATGCGACGCATAACAAGTGAATTTTTTTTATTTTTTTGGCAGGAAGGTAACAATGAAAACGGTCGATCAACATAACTCAACGACGGACCAACACACGCAATTCAGGCAATAGACAAAATACAAACAATACGCCCACATCTGGAAGCACAAGACTCAGGCTAGGTTATCATTCTCAATTATCACTCAGGCACGTAATGATCCCCTCACCAGGAATCATGCCTCTACATGGAGATAGGCATGACAATAACCATGGTGCAACATAACATATCTAGACCTTTAACCCAAGATAAATCCCTCATGCTAGGAGACCGAATCATCTGTCGATAAATACACGAAGACTACACCCAAGCACCCAAGCAACAAGTCGACAAGACACAAGGTGATATCATTCAAATTAAATTGCGCAACTAACTGAAAGATTTCTTGTTTTCTTATGAGGTCCCTTCTTAGGAAGTCCCCCACACTGTAAAACATAATAATTGAATAATATCTAAAAATTCATGTGCACAGATATTCTATTTTAATTCTCCATATAATAGAATGTTATTTGAAAGCTGGCTTAATCATATGTGATACAAGAAATTAGCACTTACATTGGTTATGCCAAATTAGTGTTTACCAACATAAACAAGGTAAAGTAATATATTAAGAACATGAATTCAAGGGGTTTTCTTTTGGTTTAAAGAGAAATTCCACCTCATCTTATCATCTAGTTTAAAATTGTTGTCCAAAAATCATTATGCTATCTAACAACATTATGCTAACTAACAATATCGCTATCTAACGACAATATGCCAACTAACAACAATATGCTAACTAACATTTCTATCTAACAACAATATGCTAACTAACAATTGCTATCTAACAATATGCTATCAACGATAAATTCGTTGTCTAAACAACAGATAAATTCGTTGTTTAATAAAATCACTATCTAATAAAAACGTTGTCTAATAAAATTCGTTGTCAGACAATCAATATTGTTGCATATTAATAAATCCATGTCTAACATAATAGCAATGTCTATTAACATTTTTGTCAACGAGCATTATCACTATCCATTATTAAACGTTGACTAGAGTTGATAACTCTGTCTAACACATATCGTTGTATATCAAGGATTTCATGTCTAACAATTTTATATTACTATCCATTAATAATGGTTCACTGTCTAACAATATTGTATTATTATTTAACGATGAATCATTGTCTAACAATATTATATTGCTATCCATTAATAACGTCCATCCAGAATTGATATTGTTCTCCCATAATAATAATTTTGTCCATTAATATTGGTTGTCAATCCATGCCAATGCCAATCTGTTCAAATCCCATTCAAATGTTATTCAATGCCAATTCATTCAATTGCTATTCAATGACAATACATTCAATGCCAATCCATTCAAATTCTATCGATCGTAGTGGTAAGGGATAGGTAAATTTGCGGTGCCAAAGCTGGGTAAATCGCCCAGAAAACCATGGGGAAAAAGAATGTTTAATATGCCATAAATCGTGGTGAAAATGCTATGTAAATACTCCCAGAAAAACTCCCAAGTATATGAAGAACATTTACTATTGACAAACTGGTCATTTATGCAGGAATCTAACGATTATAATAGCCAACGCAAAAGGTATGAAGATTCCCGAATTCGCCCAGGTATGAATGATGAACATTTGCAATTTACATTCAAAGCATTTATGCAGGGATATAAGGAATAGAATAGTAAAATAAAACGTTGTGTAATCCTTAACTAATTTACTGTCAACAACAATGATATCGTCGTCCATTGCATAGAATATATAAGAATACTTCATTGAATTGTCAATGCAGAAGGAATAATGATATCCACGATTATCATACAGAATCTACCATGCATGATTTACATACAGAACATTATGCAAGAATATAAGGAATAAAACAGTAAAAGAAAACAATGTGTAATCCATAACTTGTTTACTACAACAACAATGATATAGCTATCTATCTATTCTATCAATCAATAAAATCGTTGTCATACACAACATAAATATAACGCAGTCTTTCACCTATTAAAAATGTTGTCATTAACATATTAAAAACCTGTCATTAACATATTAAAAGCGTTGTCATTAACATATTAAAAATGCAGTCATTCTCATATTAATAACGCAGTCATTCACATATTAAAACGTGGAGATTTTACCAATCAAGGTGTTGGGTAATATGCCAAGAAATCGCAGAGATGAATTGATCGGAGAGGAATCAAACAAAAACGAAGAGATATTCATTCACAAGGAAAACGCAAAGGGTAATCACTCAGGGATGAATCAATAAAAAATGCAGAGATACTCAAAGTTTAAGCAACTAAAAATGCAAAGTAAAATCATAGCTTAATAAATCAAGACGCAGAGCACCAAACGAATCTGAGAATCAACGCAGAGAATAAACACAACTCTGAGAATCAATGCAGAGGAATAGCGATGGTGGACTGGAGAGAATAAACGCCCAGGCGAGAATTCCTTGTTGGGTAGAGAATGATCCTACAGTTATTATCCATGCACAGGAAAGCAGAGCATTTGAATCTAAGTCTTTAAACATCGGAGTGACGACCGTTGACTCGGCTCCTGTCTGACTTCTCAGACACAGACTAATAACTTAAAGGATCATAGAACAAAGGATAAAAATGCAATATGCAACCAGATAAAAGCGCAATCAAGGAATAAAGAAAACTCAGGCAGGAGATACAAGAACACAAGAAAGGTTTTGAGTCTAGGGCTCAATCTAGCCACGCGCAAATAGACAGTACTCAGAAATAAAGGATATTGTGGATAGCAAGGGTTCTTACTGAATGAATCAAGCGACAAGGGGATTACAAATACCACAGAAATACATATGCAAGGAAAGCTCATGACAATGATATCTTCATCCGAGTACAGTAAAATAAACAAGTGTAAATTAAATTTCATTTCAAGTAACAAATTTAATCGACGTACCTTAGCCAAATGAAAATGCTCCATAGTCGATTTCCCTCGCGCGCTCTGTCCAGCTCTCGCTTTCCGACCGATGTGACCTCACTGATACCTCCCAGTCAATGCTAGTGGTACTCTTCTTCCCCCTAAGCCCCCCAAGCCGTAAAGGGGTCACGCACACAATACCAGAGAATTATAGCACCCAACTCACCTCGCAAGGTCGAGCTATCACTTGTTATCGAAGCTGGGTATCATAACTCCCACAAGAGAAAGTTCAGTCAAGATAAAATTTCAACAGCATAACGTTACGCAAAATTATGAGATCCATACTCCTCCTCCGCCATATCTTTTATAGAGTTTTCAAGTAATTAGTTTCCCAAATTCTCAATAAATTCCTTTTTCATTTAATTAAAAATTAATTTAGAAAGTGTAGATAAAAACAACCATTTACCCTCTTTTCTTTTTAACTAAAAATTAAATTAGCAAAAGTAGATAAAAAACAACCATCACCCCTTTTTAAAAATTTAATCATCCGTTATAATTTTGACTTTAATAAATAAGTTTGAATTTCTTACCCCCCTTCTTGTTACATGTTTAGTTATTATTTTACTTTTTTTGACCACATGTTCTACTTAGACTTGGGTTTTAATTTCACTAGGTTGGGCGACATTTTTTATTAGGAAAAATTGTTTTTAAACCTTACTTATCACATCATTCATTTGAAAGTCATCTAGGTCCTAAGGAGGCATAGTTTTCTAGGCACTAGGTTTATTCACTTACCAGTTAAAATCACGACATGCCCTTCAGGACGCACTACGTGCTCCAAGGGTGCCACTCACCTCTTTCTGTTTTCCTTGTGTGACATGCCCTTCAATACACACTACGTGCTCCAAGGGTGCCACTTGCCTCTTGACTGAATTTGGTAGACGCCAACCCCCTGGAGTCAATACTCCATCAGGTGATCTTATGGGAGACTAAGGGCCTCTAAGGAATAAGGCCCCTTCCTTATTGCGTGCCCCTTATAATCATCATGAGTGACTATCACAGTCTTCCCTCACGACATCATGGGTATTCTCGAACTAGGTAATCATTAACCTACAGTTCGAGCCATGACGAGAGTGCTAGTAGGTTATGGCAGGGTAGGTTATGGCAGGGCTGCTGCCACACCTCTCCCTCAAAGTCTCTGGTTGTCGTGCATGACCCCTCTTCTCCACATGTGAGTCTGGTCAACAAGCTATTATCAGCCTGCATCCATCAATGAATCATGTCAACAATAATAATCAATCATCATAACATCTAATAATATGTACATATGTCACATCAACAACATTCAAACCCCAATAGTTCACTCCCTTACTCGATCCGGAGTCCAAGGGGTTTCATCGATGCCTATGCATCCTCAATGTCCAAAGTCCTGCACACTCAGGAGAACCCAGTCAATAGCACATGTCTATGTAAATACAACCAAATAACACATAAGCAATCCATAATATCTCATAATCAGAATCAGAATGACCAATAGTATAATAACCCGGATCACTTGCATGCAAGTGTCCTCAAAGAATAATTTTGCTCAGTGCGCGCAAGAGCAGGATGTTCCAGGAAGTCTGAGAGACCTGTAGCTGCAGTTTAGCACCTTCATGAATCAATTCCCAGAAATTCTCTCACCTAGAGATAAATTTCTCATGGGCCTGACAACCCGCCTCTTCAGTCTCCCACGGGCCTAACAACCCGCTACTTCAATCCATCTCCCAAGCTAAGTACGGGTACGGGTATGGATACAGGTACATGAAGGTACAGAGGACAGTTGAATGAGTGAGTAAATGATGATGGAATGAATGAATGAATGGTAAAATGAACTAAGTCCAAACTATAAGTATGGATGTTCCCAATATGACACTTGTCATGCTAGGAGCTAATTTGGCCCACTTGTCCCCATCCTTAGAACTTAGGATAAAATAATTATCCAAACTTTTTACTTTAAGGAATATTAATATAATATTCTTTTTTGTCTTAAGCTCCCTAGATTAACCCCTTATACTTAACTCTTAGCCCCGCATGTTCCCTAACTAGTGGATTTTAGTCTCCCGTACTCTTTTATCATGGTCGGTCTACACGCAGTGATGTATTATATTAATGGTAAGACATATACAAAAATAGGTGCATTGGCCTTTAGCATCTAGGCTCTCCAGTCTAATCATCATATAAGCCTCCTAGCTTATAATAACTGGCTCACCAACCTATAAAACACAACATATACACAAAGGCTCACTACCCTCAAAATCACGCGCACTTAAGTTTGTTGCACGCGGTATCCTGGAATGTGCACACTTCATTATTTTAGTGCACAATACATGTGCGCACTAAACCATGGAAGGTGCATACAAAATTGATATCAAACAACTGACCAACTTAAGTACATTTGCATTTACATTTACAGTTAGGGTTCAGCCTAGGGGTATTACAATCCCTTCCCCTTATTTATGCATTGTCTTCAGTGCATTATGTACACATATACAACCAAAATTTCAAAAATCCTAAAAAATACGTGGGTATTCTTCCCGCATTGCATCCTCATGCTCCCAAGTAGCGTCCTCAAACCGTACCAGGTCCATTGGACCTTTACAAGCCCTATGGATTGATTCCAGAGTTGTTTGATTTTCTAGTCCAGAATGTGTACCATTTGCACTTAGAAAGCGCCTTCTTTCTCCCCCTGAATCACATTCCAATCAATAACATGATTATCATCAGGTATATATTTCTTAAGCAATGATATATTAAATACATTATGAATGGTCATTGATGTAGGCAAGGAAAGCATTTATGCTACATGCCCAATCCTCTCTAGGATTTCAAATGGCCCACAATAACGAGCTGCCAACTTTGAACAATTTCCCAACTTCGGGGAACTTCTGTTGGCCTTCACTTTCAAGAATACATGGTCCCCCACTTTAAATTCCCTGTGAGTTCTACCCTTATCAGCATAGATTTTCTTCCTGTCTTGGGCAGCCTTTAAATTTTGTTTTATTTTCAACATTTGCTCCTCCATTTCCCTGAGTAAATCTGGCCCAACCACTGCTCTATATGTTGGGTTATCTCAGCTTACTAGTGTGTTTCACTTTCTGCCATAAAGTGCCTCAAATGGGCTCATCTTTAGAAATGTTTGGTACCCATTGTTATAATCAAACTCTATTAAGTGTAGGTGGTCTTCCCATTTTGATTGTTTATCCATCACATACATCCATAGCATATCCTCAATCACTTGATTCACCCTCTCTGTTTGTCCATCTAATTCTAGATGATAAGCTGTACAAAAATTCAAATTTTTTCCAAATCCCTTAAATAATCTTTTCCAAAAATTTGAGGTAAATTTTGGATCTCTTTCAAACATAATTGTCTTGGGTATACCATGTAATCGAACAATTTATCTCATATAAACATCAACAATGTTGGCTGCCTTGTGAGTGAGCTTTACTGGAATAAAATGGGCAACTTTAGTAAGCTTATCCACCACTACCATGATAGAATCATGTTGCTCGTTTGTTCTAGGAAGTTTGGTGATGAAATCCATTGTTACAACTTCACATTTCCACTCAGGAATGGGTAATGGCTATAGAAAACCAGTTGGGTGTCTATGCTCAGCCTTTACCTTTTGACATTCCAAACATTTGGCAATAAAATAAACAACTTCTTTCTTCATTTATGGCCAATAATATTGGCTCTTGACAGCTGCAATAGTTTTCTGATAACATGGGTGCCCAGCATAAGGTACATTATGCATTTCTCTCAATATCATATTTTTCAATTCATGAGAAATCTACACACATTATTTTTATGCGCAAAAATTCCTCATGAATTCCGTTGGAGAAATTGGGGCTTTTGGCTAACTTTTTCCCAGTTTTTACCATAGACATTATGCAACTATGAAATTTGTTCAATTTCACCCTGATAACATCAATTCAACCTCTGTAACAACAAATCGTTGTTGGTTGACATCCTTGAAACGAATTTTTCCCAAACTCAATTCACGAATTGAGAATTGTAATCAACTAATATCACTCCATCTGTCATGGCTTCCCTGTAACTTCAAATTCGACCAATTCTAGGTCTAAATTTGCTAGAACAGATAATAAATAAAGAATATCTCACTACTTGGCCAAATTTCTCAATTTCCCCATGAATTAAACAACATAAATTGGGGTTGTTTCCCAATTCCACGCAATTGCTTCTAATTTTTACCATGGACGCTCTGTTACTTGAAATTTGGCCACTTCGAAATCAATCCTCTGTGAAATTTTGCTTCAATTCAACTTTCTCGGCCCATACAGGCTCAATGTTGAAAACTTGAGCTCTAATACCATATGATGATCCCAAAACATTGGAGGAGACCATAAGGTGAGATAAATGTCTATATTATCAGCAAAAAGCAAGGCCATCTTTCCAAAAATCTTGGGAAGATAAGAAGAAATTCAAGATGGATCAGAGGAAGAAGGGAACTAAGCCACCATTCTTCATAAATAGTCCTCAGGGACATCCAACTTCTAGAGAATCCAAAATGATGGAGACATGGGAGCATAGGCCAATGCAACCACCGATTCAATGTTGGGTTTGTAAAGGAGATCATATTTTTAGAGATTTCCCTCACAGAGGTGAAAAAGTGAGGATTGTTCACAATGTACATCAAGCTGAAATAGTGGAGGACATGGGAAGAAATGTACCAAGGATCTATGCAGCCCTGGATAACAAGCAAGAAGAGTATCAATCACATATGATTGAAGTGGAAGGTATGATCAACAACCAAACCATTACTATTTTAATTGATTCACGAGCTAGTCATAGTTATATACGCCCAAGTGTGTCACCATGGGGTGCCCCAGTTTTATTTGTGAAGAAAAAGGATGGAACATTGAGACTTTGCATTGACTTTAGGTAGTTGAACAAGGTAACTGTGAAGAATAAGTATCCTTTGACAAGGATTGATGACCTCTTTGATCAACTGAAAGATGCAAAAATATTCTCCAATATTGATCTTAGATCCGATTATCCTCAAGTAATAATTAAAGAAGAAGACATCAACAAGACTACTTTCAGAACAAGGTATGGTCATTATGAGTTCACAATGGTTCCATTTGGGCTATCAAATGCACCAGCTGTCTTCATGTGTTTAATAAATGTTATTTTCAGAGAATACTTAGATAAGTTTGTCATTGTATTTTTAGATGACATTCTTATATATTCTAAGTCAAAGGAAGATCATGAACAACACTTGAGGATGGTATTACAAGTATTAAGGTAGAATTAGTTGTATGCCAAATTGAGCAAGTGTTCATTTTATCAAAAGAAAATTCATTATTTGGGGCATATCATTTCAGAGGAAGGGATAATAGTGGATCCTGAGAAGATAGAATCCATTAAAGGATGGTCATCGCCAAATAATGTGACAGAGGTCAGATCATTCATGGGCCTTGCATGCTACTATAGGAGATTTATTGAAGGATTCTCAAAGATTGCACACCCAATCGCTTCCTTGCAAAAGAAGGGTGTGAAGTTTCAATGGACATTGGATTGTGAAAATAATTTCCAACACTTGAAGCAATTATTAACAAGTGCTCCAATTTTAAGGATTGTAGATCCAAATGAAGACTTCATTATATGCATAGATGCATTTAAAGAAGGACTTGGTCGAGTCCTCAATCAAAATGGGTTTTTTGTATGTTATGAATCAAGGAAGTTGAAGGAGCATGAAAGACACTATGCCACTAATGATTTGGAGTTGGCAGCCATAGTGCATGACTTGAGGAAGTGGAGGCACTACCTCATGGGGAAAAGGTTTGAGCTGAGGATAGACCATAATGGTCTGAAATATTTATTTGATCAGCCAACTCTAAATTCTAGGCAAAGCAGATGGTTAGAATTTTTTAGTGAATATGACTTTGATATAAAGCATATCAAGGGGAAAGAGAACAAAGTGGTTGATGCACTCAGCAGAAGAGTGCATGAGTTGCATGCTACAACCATTAGCATGTACCAATCAGATTTGAAAGACGAAATTTTGGAGGCTGCAAAATCAGATTTGTAATACAAGGAGTTAGTGGCAAAATTACAGCAAGGTAATTTGCAGTAGAAAATTGAAGACTATAAGCTAGAAAATGATGAAATGCTCATATACAGGGGAAGCATTTACGTACCAAATTCTCATGAATTGAAAAATATGATATTGAGAGAAATGCATAATGTACCTTATGTTGGGCACCCAGGTTAACAAAAAACTATTGTAGTTGTTAAGGGCCAATATTATTGGCAAGGAATGAAGAAAGAAGTTGTTGATTTTATTGCCAAATGTTTGGAATGTCAAAAGGTAAAGGATGAGCATAGACACCCAGCTGGTTTGCTACAACCATTACCCATTCCTAAGTGGAAATGGGAAGTTGTAACAATGGATTTCATCACCAAATTGTCCAGAACAAACAAGAAACATGATTATATCATGGTAGTGGTGGATAAGCTTACTAAAGATGTCCATTTTATTCCAGTAAAGCTCACTCACAAGGTAGCCAACATTGTTGATGTTTATATGAGAGAAATTGCCCGATTACATGGTATACCCAAGACAATTGTGTTTGACGGAGATCCAAAATTTACTTCAAATTTTTGGAAAGGATTATTTAAGGGATTTGGAACAAATTTGAATTTTAGTATAACTTATCATCCAGAATTAGATGGACAAACAAAGAGGGTGAATCAAGTGATTGAGGATATATTGATGATGTATGTGATGAATAAACCATCAAAATGGGAAGACTACCTACACTTAGTAGAGTTTGCTTATAACAATGGGTACCAAACATCTCTAAAGATGAGCCCATTTGAGGCACTTTATGAAAGAAAGTGCAACACACTGGTAAGTTGGGACAACCCAACAGATAGAGCACTGGTTGGGCCAGATTTACTCAGGGAAATGGAGGAGCAAATGTTGAAAATAAAACAAAATTTAAAGGCTTTCCAAGACAGGAAGAAAAGCTATGCTAATAAGGGAAGAACTCACAGGGAATTTAAAGTGGGGGACCATGTATTATTGAAAGTGAAGGCCAACAGAAGTTCCTTGAAGTTGGGAAATTGTTCAAAGTTGGCAGGTCACTATTATGGGTCGTTTGAAATCCTAGAAAGGATTGCGATTGTAGCATACATGCTTTCCTTGCCTACATCAATGACCATTCATAACGTATTTCATGTATCATTTCTTAATAAATATATACATGATGTTAATCATGTTATTGATTGGAATGTGATTCAGGTGGAGCAAGAAGGCACTTTCCAAGTACATCTAGTACGCATTCTGAACCGAAAAATCAAACAACTTTGGAATCGAGCCATAGGGTTTGTAAAGGTCCAATGGACCTGGTATGGTCCTGAGGACGCTACTTAGGAGCATGAGGATGCAATGCAGGCAGAATACCCGCATATTTTTGAGATTTTTTGAAATTTTGGTTGTATATGTGTACATAATGCATTGAGTACAATGCATAAATAAGGGGAGGGGATTGTAATACCACTAGGCTGAACCCCAACTAAAAATGTAAATGCAAAAGTACTTAAGATGGTGAGATATTTGATATCATTTTTTTATGCACCTTCCATTGTATAGTGCACACATGTACTACACTTTAAAATGATGAAGTGTGCACATTCCAGGTACGGTGTGCAACAAACTTAAGTGCATGCAATTTTGAGGCTAGGGAGTCTTTGTGTATATGTTGTGTTGTGTAGGATGGTGAGCCCATTATTATGAGCTAGGAGGCTTATGTGTTGAATTAGGTCAGAGAGCCTAGATGTTGAAGGCCAGTGAGCCTATTTTTGTATATGTCTTATCATTAATATAATACATCACTGCATGTAGACCGACCATGATAAAAGAGTATGGGGGACTAAACTCCACTAGTTAGGGAAAGGGGGGGCTAAAATTTAAGGAAAAGGGCTAAGCTAGGGAGCTTAAGCCAAAAAGGAATATTATATTAATATTCCTTAAAGTATAAATGGATAATTATTTTATCCTAAGTTCTAAGGATGGGGACAAGTGTGTCAAAGTAGCTCTCAACATGACAAGTGTCAAGTTGGGAACATGCATACATAAAGTTTGGACTTAGTTCATTTTCTCACCCATTCATTCCATGTTCATTCACTCACTCATTGAGCTATCCTCTATACCTTCCTGTTACTATCACTGTACCTGTACCCATACCAATACCTGGATCTGTACCTGGTTATTTTAGGAGTTGGAATGAAGAAGCGGGTTGTCAGGCCCGTGAGAAATTTCTCTCTAGGTGAGAGAATTGTTGGGAATTTATTTCTTGAAGGTGTCAAAATGTAGCTACAGGGCTCTGGGACTTTCTATCCGGCCTGTTGTTGAAGCCCTAGAAGGGAAGTGGGGCAATCGAGGGACTGTTGAGTAGAGAAGGGGCGCACTTCATGGGGTGGGACAAACATGTGGGGAATGAGGTACGTTAGGCTGTTAGTTTGAGTTGACACATGTGACAAACTCTTTCCTGTTGTCAGGGATACGTCAGCCTGGTTAGGAATCCCTTTACTTGGGTGGAGTTTAGTCCCAACTCGGGGGTGACTCACTGCTGAGAGTGATGAGCAACGTGGTCTAAGGCTGGGAGGTTCGTGGAAGGTATGCACGCAGTTGGTGACATTTTTACAATATAAGTGTCCATTTTGTGTTAAATTACATGTTTCATTATTATGTATGCGTTTATTTTTATGATTTATTCATGTGTGTGTTGCATGTATATTTTTATTATCATTATGTATGAATCTATGCATTTGCAAAATGTATTTGTATGATTTAAGTTTTATATATATAAAGTTCCGCAAGACTTTCTATATACATATGTTTTTATTTGTATACAGTTCAAAAAATGTTATATAGCATAGCCCAATTGAATACTAGAGATGTTACAATATGATATCAAAGCATGGAAAATTTTATGTGACATGACCCGAAACTTTTCTGTAACATGACCCGGACATGAAGAATCAAACCTTACTTTAATGAAGATGGATAAAAAGAATTCCAATGATTGGTATACTAGACTGTGCATCAAAGCCTAAATATCCAACAAAAATAATCAGCCCATCTAATGGTCTCAAAGATGAAGAGACACCATTTATTCATCACATTTCTTTAAAATTAAGCCAAAACACATCCATTCTAAGAAAAACAATTGTTAAACGATATTTGAATTGGGCAATTGTTTAGATATATGAAGATTATTAAGGAATGATAACAAACCAAATAAGCATTAAAGGATGAACAATATTAAACCATTATAAAGTTTATCAATGCACACCTTTTATGTTTGACATTACTCTTCTTCAAATATAAAAATAAATTTGATTACTAAAGCATTAAATTTTGCATGAACAGTATTAAACCATTATAAAGTTTATCAATGCACACCTTTTATGTT
>CBVK0100670320.1:0-16193 GCA_900067695.1 Picea abies
ACACACACACACACACAAACTTGAATGAAATTAAAAAAAAAAAAAATGTACATTCTTCTAAAACTATTTGTTACTCAATTCATCTTATTCATTTTTTTTAATTATATGTACATAGTACTGGACTTTTTCTTTACATGTTAACTTATGTTCATATCCATTTTGTTTTGTGTTTTTCTTCATAGAAGCAAACAGGAAAACTAGACACCGCAAATAACTCCTAACCAAGAATGTAGAGGAATCCATGCAAAGGTGTTTTTTTTCTGCCCGTGTTCCATATTCAATATTTTTTCGTTTACTCTATCTATATTTGTGGAACTAGTTTGCACCTCTGTTTTTGTTTTTTGCCTCCTTCGACACTCCATATCTTCCTCTTCATTGACTTGTCGTTGTGTGTAATACATATTCAATCTTGAGCCCGCCAGTCCTGGAGTCCGTCTTTCAATTTGTATATCACAGAACTCTTAATGTTGTTTGGAGGACACAGAATAATAGAAGTGCAATGTTGAGCCAGCCCGCCCGCAAATCCGCTTGTCAATTTGTATATCATGCAACTCTGGGTGCTATTTGCAGAACACAGAACATTAGAGGCCCAATATAGAGCCCGCCATCCCGTAAGTCCGCGATCCAAAAAAAGTGGCTAAGTATGGAATAAGGGATCTGTACATGCTTTATAAAATGTCATGTCCATACTTTATAAAAGTACATATTTAGTATGTATTGCTCTTTTCTCGGAGTCTGCCAGCCCTAGAGTTCGTCTGTCAATTTGTATATCACAGAACTCAATAGAAGTACAATCTTGAGCGAGCCAGCTCGTAAGTCCACTTGTCAATTTGTATATCGCGCAACTCTGGGTGCTATTTGCAGAACACTAAACATTAGAGGTCCAATTTAGAGCCCGGCAGCCCGCAAGTCCGTGATCCAATAGAAGTGCAATGTTGAGCCAGGCAGGCCTCAAGTCCACATGTCAATTTGTATATCACGCAACTCTGGGTGCTATTTGCAGGACACAGAACATTAGAGGCCCAATTTAGAGCCTGCCAGCCCGCGATCCAAAAGAAGTGGCTAAGTATGGAATAATGGATATATACATGCTCTATAAAATGTCATGTCCATACTTTATAAAAGTACATATTTAGTATGTATTCCTCGTTTCTCGAAGCCCGCCAGCCCTGGAGTTCGTCTGTCAATTTGTGTATCACGAAACTCAATAGAAGTACAATGTTGAGCCAACCAGCCCGCAAGTACGCTTGTCAATTTGTATATCGCAGAATTCTAGGTACTATTTGTAAGGCACAGAACAATAGAGGCTTGTTTTTTAGCCTACCAGCGTGAGAACCCGCGATCCAAAAAGTGTACATGCTCTAAAATCTTAGGCAGCTCGCAAGTCCGCTTATCAATTTGTATATCGCAGAACTCTGGGTATTTTTTGAGCCCGCCAGCCCGAGAACCCGCGATCCACAAAGTGGCCAAGTATGGAATGTGATATCCGTACATTCTCTATAAAATCTCATGTCCATACTTTATAAAGGTACATATTTGGTTTTCCCTGGTTTGTACACATACTGGTCTAGTTTTCATAGTTCGCAAATTTTATGGCTGTGGGTTCCTTTGTGGGTGCTATCCATCTCTCATGCCCTGTGTGCGCGGTATACATCTTGCGCCCGAAACTTCAATGATCTACAATTGGACCCGGACTTGAAGCTTGTGACTCATTTGATAATTTTCTTTAATTAAATTGTACAATATCAATATTTAATATTAATAATTTAGTACTTGAAAATAATGTTTTTAGATAATTTTAGATATATAACATATATGTTATATGTTATACATGTAGACAATCAGAATCTTGAGCCCGCTAGTCCTAGAGTTCGTTTGTCAATTTGTATATCGCAGAACTCCCTGTGCTACTTGGAGGACACATAACAATAGAAGTTCAATGTTGAGCAAGCCAGCCCGAAGTCTGCCTGTCAATTTGTATATCACCAAACTCTGGTTGTTATTTGTAGGACACGAAACAATAGAGGCCCAATTTTTAGCCCGCCAGCCCGAGAACCCACGATCCAAAAAGTGGCTAAGTATGGAATGAGAGATCCGTACATGCTCTATAAAATATCATATCCATACTTTATAAAAGTACATATTTAGTATGGATTACTTGTTCCGTGGAAAATTTCTAGGTCCAGAAGTGGTGGATACACTTGTTCAGATTTCCACTTACTTTTATATTGCCAACTCAACCGTCCGCTTGCCCGTCTCATATTATACATATTACATGTAATATGTATTACATATTACATGTAATGTGTAATACATATTCAATCTTAAGCCTGCTAGTCGTGGAGTCCGTCTGTCAATTTGTATATCATGGAACTCCGAGTGTTGTTTGGAGGACACAGACCAATAAAAGTGCAATGTTGAGCCAACCAACCCACAAGTCTACGATCCAAATAAGTGGCTAAGTATGGAATAAGGGATCTGTACATGCTCTATAAAATGTGATGTCCATACTTTATAAAAGTACATATTTACTATGTATTGCTCGTTTCTCGGTGCCCACCAACGCTGGAGTCTGTCTATCAATTTCTATATCGCGGAACTCAATAGAA
The DNA here is from genome assembly GCA_900067695.1 of Picea abies. Lineage (NCBI taxonomy): Eukaryota > Viridiplantae > Streptophyta > Pinopsida > Pinales > Pinaceae > Picea > Picea abies. The sequence continues at coordinate 2,610 of CBVK0100670320.1, forward strand.
GTACATTGTTGAGCCAGCCAGCCCACAAGTCTGCTTGTCAATTTGTATATCGCAGAATTATGGGTGCTATTTGTAAGGCACAGAACCATGGAGGCCCTTTTTTAGCCCGCCAGCCCAACAACCCACGATCCAAAAAGTGTACATGCTCTATAAAATCTCAGGCAACCCGCAAGTTTGCCTATCAATTTGTCAATCGCGAAACTCTGGGTGATATTTGTAGGACACAGAACAATAGAGGCCTATTTTTTGAGCCCGCCAGTCCGAGAACCCGCGATCCACAAAGTGGCCAAGTATGGAATGTGATATCCGTACATGCTCTATAAAATCTCATGTCCATACTTTATAAAGGTACATATTTAGTTTTCCCTAGTTTGTACACATGCTCTATAAAATCTCATGCCCATACTTTATAAAGGTACATATTTAGTTTTCCCTAGTTTGTACACATATTGGTCTGCTCACCACATAGTTGGTGTTGCACATGAATTATGAAATATACATCACGAGTCCGACCGACAGCTTTCGTTTCCTTAGCCAATTCTATGCTCGCGGGTTCCCGACTACGCGTTATCAAACTCTCATTCCCTGTGTTCCGAGTGTACATCTTGCATCCAAAACTTGGGTAATCCATGTCTATGCTCGCGGGTTCCCAGACGACAGAGTGGCAGATTTCATGTCCATATATATCTCTACATCACAAGTCCAACTGACTGCCATTCGTTTTCATAGTTCGTGACTTTTATGGCCGCAGGTTCCTTTGTGGGCTCCATCCAGCTCTCATGCCCTGTGTGCGCAATATACATCTTGCGCCCGAAACTTCGGTGATCTACAATTGGACCCGGACTCCAAGTTTGTGACTCATTTGATAATTTTGTTTAATTAAATTGTACAATATCAATATTTAATATTAATAATTTAGTACTTGAAAATAATGTTTTTAGATAATGTCAGATATAACATATATATTATATGTTATACATGTATACAATCGTAATCTTGAGCCCACCAGTCCTGGAGTCCGTCTCTAAATTTGTATATTGCGGAACTCTGGGTGCTATTTGCAGGACATAGAACAATAGAGGCCCAATTTTGAGCCTGCCAGCCCGAGAACCCGCGATCGAAAAAGTGGCTAAGTATGGTGTTGTTCCTGAGTCTGTACTTAAGGCTCAAAAGTACAGTGTCAAGGCATCCGAAAGTGGTTGGGATAAGGAGAAGGAAAAATGTCAACCTTCGGAGAAAGAGTCTAAGGGAGATTTCTTCATTGGGGTTGTCTGGCTTCGAACTGCTCCTGAATAGTTATGTCTCGTTCAATGGCTATCCATGATTGTTCAAGTTCGGCCCGGTTAGTTGTTGTTTTAAGGATAGTGTTGAAGAGGTTTAAGGCGATATGCGTTTGGTTCAATAATTTGGGTTCAACGTTAGGTTGAGTTGGTGTGGGAACTGTCATGGGGAAACAACACAGGTAAGAGAACTTTAAAGAAAGGTTGAGTGCTGTCTCAAATTGGTTTTATAAAAGAGAATTTTACGGTTGCAAAACTAAATTATGGATGCAAATCTAAGGCTCATTCCCGTAACTGTATTATATTTTAATAAAAAATGTGAGATGGGAGAAAAACATTAAGCCGCTTACAGTGTAAGGTTCCTATCGGGGGAAAATCTCACGAAGTAAATGGGAGAAGAAAATACGTAAGAAAATAACCAATGTAACAAAAAATGCATGTAGAATTCTGAAACTGCAAATTGGTCTTACACAGCTGATAGCTGGTGCAGAGGAAAGGCAATAAACAATTACAGAAAACCCAAATTTATTCGTTATAGTAATGGTAGTACTAAAGTATAACGAAGCACATCAATTACAAATATGAATTGAAATTGAAAAATGAGGAACAAGAAAGCAAACTTGTAATACAGAAGTGACGGAATTGAGAATCTCGGATCTGCTTGTATTAAATCTCAATGCAAAAACTCTATTACAAAATCTCAAAAGGGTCCAGCCTCGTTTATTTCTCTTTGGGGTATATTTATACAATTTCTGCAAAGCAGGTAGAATCTCAATAGTTGCAAAAATTTCAGTTATGACAGAGGAGAGAACAATCGCTCCATCTCCCCTATTCTGTCTTCACTTAGTGCTAGGTGCCCGTCTTCGCACGGACTCGGTGCAGGCGATACATCTTTCCACAAGCTAAGATGCGAGCCGTGAAGGTTCTGCTTGACAGCTAGCCTTGGCGAAGTAACATTCTCGGGCTAACTGTTGCAGCTTGTCCCCCATTTGTGCATCGATGATGTCGAGAGCACTTAGTTGTGCGCTGGGCTGGATCAAGTGCTTATCAACTCGGGCCATGTCCACCCTATCTATCTGAGAGATATCGACCGAATCTCTCTCATCCTTCTCTTTCAGATCAAGCGAGATCTGTTCCACATTCATTTGCATCAATGTTTCTGCGTCGCCTCCACTGTCCATACCCAACAGCTTGCCATCTATAGAATTGAAGGCTTCTTCTAATGAATTGGTTACCTTTTGGGCTTGTTCCTTGCCCAGGGCAATGTTGTGCTCCCAATCCTTCAATAAAATATTACCTCTGGTTTGTTCTAGGATGGCGAGTCCGGGAGAACCTACCGAAACTCTGTTGTTCATGGCTATCACCGCCTCCTGGAAGGCGACCCGAGCCGCTTCAACATCCCTCTCTCTGACAGTCAGGTTCTCGAAAACCTGATTCATCAACAGACAATTCTCTCGGATCGCTCCCACTTTGGCAAGCAAACTCTGTTGTGCAGAAGAGATCCTGTTCCGAATCTCGATCACTCGGGATTTAAACCCCTCGACGTCGATCATCCTGCTTTCGGCGATCTCTACCTGAGCCTGCAGCTTTGCAATCATAGTCCTTTGTTGGCCCGCCTATATCCGACTGTCTCGGACCACTAGATGTGCTTGCTCGAGCTTGGTTTTAAACACCTCTATCTCATTTTTATCAGCCAGTCAGGCCAATTCTATCTCTGCGCTCACCTGGCCTTGAGCATTTTCTGTGGCCGAGGCCAATCTGGCCTCGAGAGTCCTGATCAGACGATTTTTCCTATTGAGTTGGTTCTTTAAAAGCCCAACCGAAACTTGATTCGCCGATGCATACGCTCCTAGCGTCCCTGCGATCTCAGTGGCGAATTGCTCATTCTTTTTATTCTTTCCATCGATCATGACTTTGTATTTCTTAGCGGTCGACTCTCCCTCCTGGTAGAATTCCCTCTTTACTACCGGTTTTCTCTTTTTATCAAAGAAAAACTCATTCGGAGGAAGTTCCTCTGCTCTTATGGGCCTCAGTTCCTCATTGAAAGTCCATCCTTCTTCTATATTCCCTTGCGTCGACTACAAAGGGGTGACAGAAGTGATGGGTTCCCCGATTGGTTTCGCTGCTTTTCCTGGGGTGTCGATCGGGTCCTGCTTCTTCAGAGGTTCAGGGGTATTTGTCTCAGTTTCCGGATTCTATTTCTTTGGCGGGTCCAGATTCTGTGCCTCTGCTTCAGGCTTCTTTGTTTGTTTCCCCTCGTCCTAACATTTTCCCAAGTCAGGAGCTGCATCTTTAGGGCCTTCAGTATCCTTCAGTTCCGTCTCGAAAACGCCCAGACTCCCTCCTCGCAACACAGCGGGGAGACAACTTTGTCTGTGTTCCTGAAATTTCAATACAGAGGCTGTCTTCGGGTGCTAAGGATCGGATCCGAGCTAGCACTTCCTCATAAGACCTCGCCCCTCGGAAAATGTCATCCGGGGGTGAAATCTCATGTTCAAACCTCTTTAGCCCACAATTAGCTAAATGGTTGCTCACAACTCTCTGAGGATCATGTTTTTTATACTCGATGGAGACCAAATTCAAGTCTTCTAGGGCTGCAGCCTCGGCTTTGGCATGCCTGAAATCCAATAAAGAATAAGAATTTATCCGAATGGGAAAAGATGACCACACCTTCTTTGAAGATCTTTTGAGTTCTTTACTCACCCCGCCAATCACTGTTTATCAGGTGACCTCGCGACAAGCTAGCTTGTCGAGGATGAACAATGGTAGTGCAAGCAGGGGAACAGCAGCCCCAAACACTCTAAAGTAGGAGAACTCTACCTCCAAGTACCAGTCCACTATACCACTCAGATTTGCAACGATGTTGTCCGAGATACAAGGTGGTGGGTGACCAAAAATGGCGATATGCAGGGGCACCATCACCCAGTTGAAAATTTCGTATATGAAATTGTCTGCTTTATTTTCCCATAGCTTTTCATGATATACATGTACGGGCCTGTCTTCAGTCGGATTCCAAGCCCAACTCATCAAGGGGAATGGTGTCATGGAACATGTCGCGTCCATAATATATGCGGACATGAAAAATGAGGACGGTCTCCCACTTGCCTTCTGCTCCCGATACTCTGTGACCCGGTTGGCCAAACTGTCCGAGAGTATCTTTGCCCAATTAAATGAGCAACCTTTTGTGACCCGAAACATGAGAGGCACCCACACAATGAAGAAATGCGATGTGTCCTCTCTCCCAAATAGTCGGCATGTCATCATTGCCACATACTTATACTGTGGCTCCAACGAAGCGATTGAATAAACGCCTTGGTCATTTGCTCTGAATTTCGCGGAGCGCGAAACCCAATCCTTTATCAAACCGGGCATGGTTTTATCATATTGTGTGCACTCCTTCTCTTTGAACTTCTCCAAGAATTCAACACCATAAGTGTATTCAGATGTCATCGGGAGCTTATACATGGTTTGGATATGCTCTGGCCTAAAAGTCCCGACCGTGACCCGCTGGTCGTTCATGATAGTTCTGGTGGGTAGGTCTATGTGATCCAACGCCCATCAGATCATATCATAATATGGGAGCAACCATGGTCTGGTTGCTACCCTGTGCATTCCAGATTGAACAACTATCTTGTATTTAGTGTTCAGGTCATCCTTTTCATTGTCGTCTGAGTCTGAATAATTCACCAACTCCGATTGCAGAATGTCTGAAACAAACGACCAACTAGGGACCGAGTCGACACTCCGGGGCGAAGTGTCGGAGACATTATCTGAGCCTTACCCCGCGACCTCGACATTCGCCTTTGCTGCTTTCCATGGAGCCATAGTTGAAGCTTGCGTTTTCACCCTTCTGCGATAGAACTGCGTATAGATGCAGAAATTAGTTCACTCGGAAATGACGAGCTCTGCGTGCTTATGAAAATGCTTTCGTTATAATAAAATGAAACTCTTATATATATTTGAAAATTCGGTGCTTTTCGAAATAAGCCTGTCAAATCGTAATTAGAAACAAATTTATTGCGTAAAATCCGATCTTATATGCGTGGATTTACCCTACTTCTCCATTAATGTCATCAATTTCTGGCAGTTTGACAGCCAGTCGAAGTGTGGAGAGCGAATGGCTTCCTCAGGAAACGTGCAAGCCTTGAGGTGCGGGATATATTTTGCTTTATCTTAAATTATCAAATCTTACCAACGTTAATCAATTTCTCACTGTTTGCTACATCGTGGATTTCCTTTTGACATTTTTAGTCTCTAACTCGCGAGATCGCGATGATCGACTTTGGTTTATTTAACGGTAACCGCAATTTGGGGCATAATTAATTTTATAATCATTTTATTTTCCATATCGCAACTCGGAACTTCGAAGATAAGTTTCTGGGAAATTAGTATGCCGAGTCGCGAAACTGCGAGATGGCGATAATTAAGACTCAATTAAGGGGAAGAAAATCTTGGATTAGGTGATTAATTAATCATGTTATAATTACCTCGTGACTTTGGGAGTTGGGGTTTAGAAGCTGGAAACTTCGAAAAAGATAATGCCGAGTGGCGAAAGGCCGAGAACAACTTTTACCATGGTTAGCTTTTTGCCTCTGATCTTTGATTTGGGTTATCCAGAAAGGACTTCATGATCTCGGATCTTAGGTCTGTAAAAATAAAATTTCGGACTTGGCGAACGCCGAGGCGCGAAACCCCGACGACGTCTAATCATGAGTTAAAGATTTTACCCTGGTTACTGCCTTGAGTGAAAATTTAAAACGACTTCGCCGTTTCGCGACTCGGGGTGTGTGAACTCATGGATTATAGCGTCCAACTTGTGAGATCCCGAAGTAAAACAAAAAGAGCCAACATTCTTACGAAAGTGGACTTGTTTCGAGAGTAGAAAAAACATCGTTGCTTAAGTGACAAGGTTGCAGAGTTTTCAAAATCTCAGGGGGAAAATAAGACCATCTTTAGATTTCAAGTATCAAAAATGAGAATTGTGAAGGGTAAAAATAAAACAAGGGCGGCTCCAACATATGGAATGAGGGATCCGTACATACTTTATAAAAGGTACATATTTAGTTTTCCCTGCTTTGTACACATATTGGTCTAGTCACCACACAGTTGGTGTTGCACATGAATTATGAAATATACACCATGAGTTTGACCCAACGCTTTCATTTCCGATCCGTCCATACTTTATAAAGGTACATATTTAGTTTTCCCTGGTTTGTACACATACTGCTTTGGTCACCACACAGTTGGTGTTGCACATGAATTATGAAATATACACCACGAGTCTGATCAAGTGCTTTCATTTCCTTAGCAAATTTTATGGTCGCGAGTTCCCGGGTACGCGTTATCGAACTCTCATTCTTCGTGTTCCGAGTGTACATATTGCATCCAAAACTTGGGTAATCCATGTCTATGCTCGTGGGTTCCCAGACGACGGAGTGGCAGATTTCATGTCCATCTATATCTCTACATCACGAGTCTAACTGACCACCATTTGTTTTCATAGTTCGTGAATTTTATGGCCGCAGGTTCCTTTGTGGGTGCCATCCAACTCTCATGCCCCGTGTGCCCAGTATACATCTTGCGTCAGAAACTTCGGTGATCTACAATTGGACCCAAACTCGAAGGCTTGCGACTCATTTGATAATTTTGTTTAATTAAATTGTACAATATCAATATTTAATAATCATAATTTACTACTTGAAAATAATGTTTTTAGATAATGTTAGATATATACCATATATGTTATATGTTATACATGTATACAATCACAATCTTGAGCTTGTCAATCCTAGAGTCCATCTGTCAATTTGTATATCGCGGATCTTTGGGTGCTATTCGTAGGACATAGAACAATAGAGGCCCAATTTTGAGCCCACCAACCCGAGAACCCACGATCCATCTATATCTCTACATCACGAGTCCAACCGACCACCATTCGTTTTCACAGTTCATGAATTTTATGGCCGCGGGTTCCTTTGTGGGCGCCATCCAGCTCTCATGCCCTGTGTGTGTGGTATACATCTTACGCCGGAAACATCGATGATCTACAATTGGACTCGGACTCGAAGCTTGCGACTCATTTGATAATTTTGTTTAATTAACTTGTACAATATCAATATTTAATATTCATAATTTAGTACTTGAAAATAATGTTTTTAGATAATGTTAGATATATAACATATATGTCATATGTTATACATGTAGACAATCGCAATCTTGAGCCCGCCAGTCCTGGATTCCGTCTATCAATTTGTATATTGCGGAACTTTGGGTGCTATTTGTAGGACACGGAACAATAAAGGCCCAATTTTGAGTCCACCATCCAGAGAACCCGCGATCCAAAAAGTGGCTAAGTATGAAAGTCCGTCTGTCAATTTGTATATCGCGGAACTCCGAATGTTGTTTGGAGGACATGGACCAATAGAAGTGCAATGTTGACCCAGCCAATTAAATTGTACAATATCAAAATTTAAATTGTACAATATCAATATTTCATATTAATAATATAGTATTGAAAATAATGTTTTAAGATAATGTTAGATAGTTGATAGGGATCACCATCCATAAACAATTACAATCCTGGGCCTGCCAACCTTGGAGACTATCTGTCAATTTGTATATCGCAGAACTCCGAGTGTTGTTTGGAAGACACAGAACAATAGAAGTGCAATGTTGAGCCTGCAAGTCCGCTTCTCAATTTGTCTATTGCAGAAGTCTGGGTACTATTTGTAAGCCACGAAGCAATAGAGGCCTAATTTTGAGCCCGCCAGCCCGAGAACCCTCGATCCAAAGAGTGTACATGCTCTATAAAATCTCATCCACCTCGCAAGTCTGCTTATTCGTTTGTATATCACGAAACTCTGGGTGTTATTTGTAGGACACGACCGTTCGTCCTCATCTCTACTGAGAATTGGAATGTCATTCACGCGACCTCGGGTTGACCCGTTCACGAAATCTTCAAACCCAAATTCCGAAAACGAGCCCGACCGACATTTCCCTATTCCATACTTACCCACTTTCCTACAATTCAGCAAATATACAAATTGTCCGCTGAATTGCACCATCATGCCCTCTTCCATTTTATGCGTTTTGCAGTAAAAAATTATGACTCATGCAATTTCACCGTTGGACACTCACCTGTCCTCATTATCTCCTGTAAACTTATTTTGAAGCCCGTCCGACTGCTTTTCAGACTTGGCCATTCCTTCCTTCCTTGCTCTTCCCCATCTCTGTCACCTTCGCACCTGTCTATAATAAAAAATAATGTTTATATATATGTGTGTGTTGTTTCTAAATCTTTAATGCTAACAACTCATCATGCATGGACTGTGTAAATTGTCAACAATGGGCGAAAAACTCGAGAAGATCTGCCATTAATGCGCATTAAACCAATATTCGCGGAGGCTTTTGTTATCCCTTCCGAGTGTTAATTTCAAATACCATGGAATGTCATTCGCATGTCGCCGACTTGGTTCGTTCACGAAACCTCCAATCCTTAATTGTTTTTCGTCGTAACCGCCACCTTCACACTTCTAAGTATGCAATAATTAATCTTTACTTCTAACAACTCACCATAGAACACACATAGAGATTGTCATTAATGAGCGAAGAGCTCGAGGACATTTTCCATTCGCATGCATTGAACCAACACTTATGAGGGGTTATATTATCCCCTCCATTTGTTCATTTCAAGCAAAATGAACGTTTTCATAAACTACTGGCAGCAGCTCAACAACAGTTCTGTAGAGATACAGTGAAAATCTTTGGTCCTGAGGACCAGAACCACCACAGTAATAAAGCATCACTCCAACGGCCTGCCACAGTAACAAAACAACCCAAATTTCTTCAAACGAATGAGGTTCATCATAAAATTGATAGTTCTCACAAGCTTCCCGTGCAGAAGAAGGGAAAAAGAATTGTAGGGCAAGTGGAGGAGCTCGAAATTGAGAGTGAGAACATGGACCTTGACACTGATCTAGATAGCATAGTCTACAACCTTGATCAGCTGGGAGACACAATTCACCATAGCTACCTAATGGACATAGTTGATACCAAATTTTTTGACGAAGATGAATCCTTCATATTCCAGAGTCTTGTTTTTTAAAGCGAATCTAAAAAATTAATTGTTAAAAAGAGAGATGTAAAAAATAAGAAAAGAAAACATCGTTTAGAAGTTGACCTTGCCAATATGCAGCCGTCTCAAATCTCCGGACTTCACAGAGCAACTGAAGATGCTATTCATGATTCCATTGGAGTCATTGAGGCCGAGAATGCCAGACTAAAGGACTGGATCAAGGAATTAGAGGAAGCTTTGATTCCTATACCATTGCTTGGCAGTCCTTTTGCAATAGCCATGCCTGCGACTCCCTGCACCCCGGCAACAAAGCTAAAAGGCTCCTCCAACTTCCTCGCATTGTGTAGAGGATATGTGGAGAAAAATATCAAGAAAATAATGGAACTGAATACTAAGGCCTGAGAAACATCACAAAATATGGATTCCCTGGGAAGGAGGGCACATAACTTGCTCAAACTTCTGCAGACGGATTTAAAAAATGAAGAAACTTTCTATTTGGACATGATCATCCCTTTTGCCTTTCATGTCAACAACATGGCAGAGACGACAAGAAGACAACATGATATCCCCTCAAAAAATCGGCTCACTCAATTAGAAGAATGTTGGAAAGAGAAGGTGAAGAACTTGTATCTCATTATCCAATCATGTGAGCAAGCAATATCAAAGAAAGAAACATTATTCATAAAGCTCACCAAAATAGACTTAGCCGGAAGGACCAACGAGTTCGAGGACCCCAGCTTAATCGTCAACTTGTTGGCGTTAACCAAGCAAGCTTTCGATAAACAAGTTGATAATTTTAAGGTGTTGTCTTTAGAATTTTTTTATAGGATTCTTGAATATGGTGAATATCATGTCGACAACTGGCTAGTCTGCTATTCGGTACATAATTGAGACATTCATCAGGCTCTGTGCAATCTTTCTATTGATCTAAGCGAATTAGAAAATGAACTTTTCAGCATAAAAATCCGGAATGACATCAACGTCGCCCCCTTGAGAAGCTACATTGAAGAATTCGTCGAAACGAACTTGAAGCAGGTCGCCGACGAAAGCCGTCAGGAAAACACATCAGTAAGAAAATAACAAAAATAGTTATATGTATCATCGTTATAAGTCCTTTGTTTATCAATCAAGTTATTCAAGCGGGTCGACGACGAAAGCCAAGAGGAAAAGACATCAATAAGCAAATAGCAAAAATACTTATATGTACCATCGCTGTAAGTCTACACCGATCCTCCTTTGTTTATCAATCCAGTTATTCCACTTTTTCTAAATAGAAATATCTAGCTAAAGACTGATATCTTCCCATTTCTTCTTTTCAGGTATTACACTCTATAGTCTCCCACTTCTTCTTTCCACACTCCTATTTCTTGTACATATTTCTCTTATGGTCCGCAGGAGCCCCAATCCCAGTCTATATGACGAACACATTTAAATTTCCAGGAATATGTAACAAACTATTATTTTTTGTTATATTCCAAATAAAACTATTTTTTTGTCTCCTTTTATATTTATGTGCTCCTAGATTTTTATCTTCAACTATGCTGAATGTCAAGACATTCTGTTTATTTTATTTCAATTGTCTTTTTTTTTCCCGATGCATATCTTTTTCTGCTTCGTCATTTTCAAAATTAAATTTGAGATAAATCATTCATTTAAATTTGAGATATCATATTTGACACACACACACACACACACATATTTTTTCTTTTTTTTTTAAATTTCGAGGAATATGTAACACACTTTTTATTTTTTGATATAAATGTCATAAAATTGTGTTTAATAGTTTTTTTTCTACTCATACATATAGAGAGTATGTCATTTCTTGCATGCTTACCACCTGTTCTTCGTGTTGCTTGCCACATCTGCGCTGCAATTTCCATCTGCCGCTGCTACTTTTTCCCCATCCATCAACATTTTCCCCAATTCAACCCGACAGGGACTTCGTTGCCATGTAGTACTTGTTTATATATATAAATAACAAAGAAGTCGATAAAAAAATCATAAACAATAAAATAATGTGTTTAGCATTTTTAAATATTTTTACAACTTTAAAATCTTTTTTTTTTTTTTTTACTAATTATTGAATTTATAGAAAGTTTATGTATTTGTTCTTAACATTTTGTTGTTTAGTATTTCATTCAACTTGAGCGAGTCTAATGGTTAAGAGCACATGTTTCTTCTTAAGAGGTCACAAGTTCAAATCCAGAGGGGGTAGGGTATGTATACCTCTGTAGACTTTACCGGTCAAATCATTGGACAAAGGGGGTCCCTTGTCCCACAAACAAGGGGGTCTCATACACCAATTTAGTGTCTGGCTTGGCTGTGACCTTAAAAGTTTATTATTATTATTATTCATTAGAATATTGTTCAAAGGTAATTTTGTGTTTATTAGGCATCCGTTTTCTCAATATGGCTCATTCAGAAGCTTTCTACGAGTTGTTTATAGTCTTTACTCATCGCAATCACAACGATACAAGAATAAGAAAACTCTTTTTTCTTTCAACGATGGGAATTGGTAACTAGTAGGTTTGATTTGGGCTAGGCCTACTAGCAACCACTATAACCCAAGAGTATATCCAACGATCCACAAGCCAAATATACCAATAACTTGTGACTTAGCAAGGGTCGAGGTGTCTTGAAGCCCCAAAAAAATCTCTTAATATGAAAACACAATCCCAACATAGAAATATGTTGTTATAAAAAGAGAACCCATTACAAAACATAAATAAAAATTATAAGCCAACAAAAACCTACAAAACATGAAATTGACATTTCATTGATCTTAATATTGATATGAAAGACGATGTAATCCTAGAAAACATTACAACAAAACTACGTTAATATTAATATTCCTTGAAAACTCATAAATAACAATCACAAATCAAACAAGCCCACAAAGCATAAATGAATAGCCCACAAAGCATAAATGAATTAACATTGAAACTAAGAAAGATACAATCCCACAAAAACATGACAATGAACCAAATGAAGAAATATATGATCCCACAAAACATGAAAATGAACCTAGATACTTAGTATGAGGAAGATTGCTATCCCATAAACCTAAAAATTAATAGATAACAATTATAAATAAAAAAAATCCATAAAACATAAAACCACCACATCACTCTCCGTACGATAGAAGAGACCAAGAAACCCTACCCAAAGGGCGTCGGCTCATTATGAGGCACCCTTTTCTACGGGGAGAACATTGATGAAGTCCAAAACCCTCTATATTAGGAGGGTTGAGTGAATTTCCTAACGTAACGGACATTAATATGCAAGAATCGAATCGACGCGTGAGATAAGACAACGAAAGTGTCCACTACAAGGCCTACAAACAGAAGAGGCGGAGAAGTAACGCAGAGTTGTTAGAGCAGGGGAAGATTTTCTGAAGAGCAAAGCAGAGGAACGATGGCGATGGAAGAAATCACCGAGCGAGTGGGAAACATGGATCTGAATGATGTTCACAAGAAGAACAGGATTCAAGTCTCCAATACCAAGAAGCCTCTCTTCTTCTATGTCAACCTCGCCAAGGTATGTAGCCCATCGCTCTCTATCAATGGCTTCTCTGGGTTTTATTTTCTTCATGCCCATTGATGTTATGGCCTTCTTTTTTTCTTCCTGTCTGCTATCCAATGGATATTTATTATGTTTTCTGTATCCGTTACGTTTTCTCAGTTTTGGAGCCGTATGCATTCTGCCTGCAAAACCTAGGGTTTCGTTTTTAGGGTTTTGGGTTTTTCAACTTCCTGGTGCCCCGATATGGCGCAAACATCGATGTATTTTTGTGTATAGTTGGGTTGTACAATGAAGTCTTTGCATTGGCGCTTTCGCTTTTTGTTCTTACCATAGGCAATTATGTTTGCGGCGAAGTTGTCATAGGTTGGCAGTGATAGATAGATTAGTTTTAGTCGCTGAGAAAGACCTAAGTTGAATCTATAACGTTTGCTGTTGATACCAAATTTCTACTTATATTTGTAAATTGTTACATTCAATTTGGTTGGGTAAAGTTTTAAAACTAGGATAGGCTAGGAATTGAACCTAGGATCCGCCCCGTGTAGCTGGGCTGCTCTACTACTGAGTTAAATACCCTAATACATAATGAGTATTGTGGATTGCTATCTCCAACAGGCCCCTGTGAAGCCACTTGGCTCAGACCTTCAAGTTACCACCAGCTAAACTGTTTCTTTTATCATGTTGAAAATTGGACAGTGAGATCGGAAGAGC
>CBVK0100670321.1:0-16193 GCA_900067695.1 Picea abies
ACGCTCTTCCGATCTCATTGAACAACAATTCTTCTTGAATCATATACTCTATCCACTGGCTCCTGTCTCTCAGCACAATATTTTCACATGCTTCGTATGCTTCCTTGAAATATGGATCATCATAATACATATTCTTCAAGTGTTCAAACCCCAAGGTCTTCACCTGAAATTCCTGCAGAATCAAACATCTCCTGCTTAATGCATCAACAACTTTGTTAGCATTCCCAACAATATGTTTTATGACAAAAGTAAAATTCTACATAAATTCAATCCACTTTGCATGCCTCTGATTCAGTTTTTCTTGTCTGATTATGAATTTTAAAGCTTGGTTGTCCCTATACAAGATAAATTCTTGTGGAACAAGGTAGTGCCTCCATTTCTCCAGGGCTTGAATTATGGCATAAAACTCCTTATCATATGTGGGGTATTTTCTCTTAGTCTCATTCAACTTCTCACTGAAATAAGAAACAAGTCTATTATCTTGGCTCAAAACTGCTCCAATTGCAACTCCACTTGCATCATGTCTCCCTTGAAATGTCTTTCCAAAATTTGGTAAGACCATAATTGGTCATTTTGTTATTTTCTCCTTTAGTATATTGAAGCTCCTCTTGGCCTCCTCTGTCCATTTAAAATACTTATGCCTCTTCTTCACTGTATCCATCATTGGTGCACATATCCCATTGAAATCTATGATGAACTTCCTATAGAAACTTGCTAATCCATGGAAGCTTCTTACCCCAAACATATGATGAACTTCCTATAGAAACTTGATAACCCATGGAAGCTTCTTACCTCAAACATACTCCTTGGTGATGGCCATTCTTTGATTACTTTCACCTTCTCTGGATCCATCTTCAGTTCATTTGAAGAGATCACAAAACCCAAGTAAATGAGCTATGTCTTCATAAAAGAGGACTTATTCAAGTTTATCAACAACTTCTCCTACTGTAGTCTCCTCATCACTAGTGTCGGGTGTCTCAAATGCTCCTCTTTAGTCCTGATAAAGACCAGTATATCATCCAGATATACAACCACAAACTTACCAATGAAATATTTCGGTATTTCATTCATCAACCTCATAAAAGTACTCGGGGCATTTGTTAATCCAAATGGCATAACAAGCCACTTATACAAACCTTCATTTGTCTTAAAGGTTGTCTTCCACTCATCACCTTCTCTCATTCTTATCTGGTGATATCCACTTTTCAAATCTATCTAATTTTCTCCGCTTAAAAATTCCATTAAATCATCCATTCTTGGAAAATGGAATCTATACCTGATGGTGATCTTGTTAATGGACCTTGAGTCTATACACATTCTCCATCCTCCATCCTTATTTGGACTCAACACAGTTGGCACTGTGCATGGACTCAAGCTCTCTCTAACCAAACCCTTGTCTAACAATTATCAGACTTGGTTCTTTACCTCCTCATTCTCTCGAGGTGTCAGTTTGTATGTTTCTTTGTTTGGCAGACTTGCTCCTGGTATCAAATCAATATGATGGTTGATACTTCTGATGGGTGGCAATGAGCTAGGCAACTCATCCACCACTATGTCAGAAAAATTATCCAACAATTCCTAAACTTCTTCAGGTAAATCATCCATCGAAGTACTTGTAAGGATAACTCTGGGATTTCTCACTACAACAAACTACATCTCCTATTCTTTCTTGACTTCTTTCAGGAGTTCCTTCCCACTCATAAAAAGTATGATTGTGTTGTCTTCCTCTTTCACTTTTTTCTCTTCTATTGGTAGCAACACATGTGTCCTACCATTCTTCTATTCTTCCTCCCATCATGAATGACATTCCTGTCAAACTGCCATGGTCTTCCCAACAGGATATGACATACATCCATGGTAATTACATCACATAGAATTTCATCTCTATATCCTCCTATCTTGAATTCAACAAGGCATTGTTTAGTAACCATTACCTGGTGTCCTTTCTGCAACCATGAGACTTTGTATGGCTTCGGATGTGTAGTTGTCTCCAGCTCCAATTTCTCCACCATCTCTATGGATATTAAGTTATCAGTGCTCCCACTATCAATTATCACCTTGCATATCCTATCTCTAGTCTTGCAAGTTGTTTTGAATAGATTGTTCCTCTGCACTGGGTTTTCAACTTCTACCTCTGGTTTTAAGAGAACCTTCCTCAACATCAGGGATGTTCCACTCTCTGCTCCTTCTTCTTCAACATTCCTTTTCTGTGCTTCCGAAATGTGAGCTTCACCTCCCCCTTATTTCTTTTTCTCGGGACATTTCCAATACATATGCCCTGTCTTCCCACAGGCATAGCACCTTACTTCTCCTCCTCTGCTTCTTCCTCTTCCTCTAGAAGAACTTCTTCCACCACCATGTCTTCCTCGGGAACTTCCTCCTCTTTCCAAGTGATTGTGTGGTTTCTTAGTCTCATATTTGTATTTATGTGCCTTGTCATGGGAAAATCCCTTGCCTTTGTTTGGGGCTGGGTTCCTACCTTTGCCTCGTTGGCTTTATTTTCTGGCCAACTTCTCCTCTACCTTCAGGGCAAACTGATAAGAATCTTCCACTGTCCTTACTGACATCATGTTGATCTCATCCTAGATTTCATACCTCGGGCTGTTTATGTACCTGGAAACGTTTCCTTCATCTTTATTTCTTTGTCCAGTTCTAATGTTCATCTTGTAGAACTCCTCTGTGTACTCTTTAACTGTCATAACCTTCTGTCTTAGGTTTTGCATCTTCCTGAATAGATTGATCTGATAATCTTTGGGCATGAATTTAGCCTTCAGCTTGGCTACCATTCTGTCCCAATTATTTATCTTTTTTTTTCCCTTGCTTCTCCTCTCAGCCTATAGTTCATCTCGCCATAGTGTTGCATGTCCTTTTAGCCTCATGACAACATGTCTCACCCTTTTCTCCTCATTGACATCTTCATAGTCGAATTTTTTTTCCATGGATCTTATCCAATCCAACAGCTCTTCAACATCCAAATTGCCTTCATACATTGGGACCTCTATCTTGGCTCTAGCTCCCAATCTAATAACTACTCTCAACAAGTGTTCTTTGACAACATTTTCCCCTACAACTTCTTCGACTTCTACTTCTTCACTTTCTGCATCACTGATGTCTCCAGCATTAGGTGCCCTCCTCTGTGCTACCTCCATCGCCTCTAATATTTCACAAAGCTCTCACATTTCTCTTTCTACAACTTGATTTGCTAAAGGTGGCTCCACTTGTCTCCTCGATGGAATTGTTCTAACTGTCTCTCACACATAGAGGACACCTCGAGCTCCTTTGTATCCTCTTCTTTGCCTGCTATTTTCAAAGAAAAAGTTTGCTCTGATACCACTTGATGTAGACCCCCTTCTCTCCTAAGGGCCACGTGACCTCCTGGTCAAGGATCTTCAGTTTCCTGAGTCAAACGACTCTTGAGACCTTGATAGTCTCACCTCTTGGTCAAACACAGGTCTTTTCGATTTCTGGTGCAGGTCTTATGATACCCGGGACCTTCCCCTTTGCGCTCAACAAAATCTCAGAGTTGGTGCTAGCTCCTTTTCCTTAGCTCCTCCTTAGATGTGAACCTGGGCAGTAAACTCTCGCAAACATGTGATTGTGGGCATGCTAAAAGGTGGTTTGGAACCAAACTACTTTTTTCCCCACAATTCACTTCAAGCCACCATGTGTCCTTTTGCCAAAACCATGGTCTTAATTGCATCCCACCTCGAATTTTTTTAAAGCTCAAGCACCTTCTATCCCTGCAATGTGAGGTGACCATTTATCTCACAATCTTTATGGTGGTTCTAAACGGACGACTAAGATCTATCTATTGGAAACCAATGGTTCAAATCTACCTCTCCCAGATCGATGACTGTGATCATTTCAGAATTTCAAACTTTGAAATTCTCAAATCTCAAACTTTGTCTTCCTTCGCAGGGAAATCTTTCGGAGCGGAAGATCTGCTAACATCTGTCCCTTTCAATAAATGACTGTGATCTTTGCGAGTCTTCGGACTTCAGGTTTTTCAAGTCTCAAACTTTACTCTCCTCGAAATACATAGAATTTTTCCACGCGTCCTCTTGAATTAGACAGTGGGGGTTTACTTCGGAAGATCTGACGATTGACGTTTTCTTCGGGCCTTTACCCAGAATCCACAGATTCATGCCACCTGTTCTCTAGATCTAACAGTTCATATCTACTTTGGACAATCTGACGATCGACGTTTACTTCGGATATTTACCCAGAATCCATAGATTCACGCCACCTGTCCTCTGGATCTAATGATTGAGATTCACTTCGGCTCTCTGACTCTCTGGGCTTCGAGATTTTCAACTTTCAATCTGAAACTCTCGAAGTTATTTCTCCAGAGTTCACGATCCATCGCCATGTGTCCACCTTCAAATCGACAACTCTCATCATTTCAGGATTTTGGTTCCTTCAACTAGATCGACTGCTCTCCGACTATCTCCTCGATCAACGGTCGAGATATTATTCGATGATTTTACCTCCTCTTTTTCCACGAACTTCCAGAGTTGTGGATCTCGCGCCACCTATCCTCCTTGATGATGGACGACCCCAAATTTCTTTGGGACTTTAGAACTTTGGTGGCTTCACCCTCCTGCGTGTGCAAAGCATTAAGACTCGTGTACCTTGCTTTGATCAGACAATTGTTGGTTCTTTGAACTGTGATCCGATGACCACTGTCGCTTCTCCTCCTGAACTTTCAACTTCCTCCAACTTAGAAGATTTTCTAAGTATTCATAGGCCTTGACCTTTGGTCCTCCTACGAATCTGTCTCTTGGGCTTCATCTGCACTTTTGAAAACCATTATCTCTTCAGATCTTTCTCACCCTTTGCTCCTTTGACTCCTTAGAGAGTCACTTCAACACTTAGTCGAGCTGCAGATCCCTGCACTGCTTGCAATAGATTCTTGTGCAAGTTTTGGATTCTTGTGAACGACTGTGCACACCTTGGAGCAGTCACTTTGCACTCCTTGCAAAGGGAAATTTTTCATTATCTCTTCTGAGCTTTGGAATCGAGACAGATTTTGTCAGCGCACTCCTTGCAAACTGTGTGCACACCTTGCATAGGCTCAATTTGAAGAGATGCAATTGGAACTTATGCAAACATCTCACAATTTCATATATTATATTCGTAACGAAATTCATTCATGCATGAAAGAAACAATAACATGGAATTGAAAACAGTAACAACACCATGCATTTGGATCAATTTTCCTCTGTTATACTCATTCGAAAGTAGATGGCTACAACTATGATAAAAACAATAAATAAAAACTCAGAAAATTCCTACTAACTCGCAACAACCTCATTGGGGTGTACAAAACCTCTATTTATCTCAGAGGGTCCTTAGGGTTCCCCCTGACTACTAATCTACTAAAAAACAAAACCCTAATTGTTATCTTAGTTCAGTTACATTCAAGAATCGGAGTGAAAGCTCCCAGATCACTTGCGATCATTCAGATTCCAAGAATTTGATCTTCTTCTATTTTTCAATCAGCTCCAAAACTCACAGTAACCTCCAACACTTAAGATTTCGAAATGATTCCAAAGCATTGAGTTGTCCCGTGGCCTACCATGCGTACTTGCTGACGATGCTCCTGCATCAAAAGCCTTTGTCTTCTTTGGACCTATTAGAGTGCAGAGTATTGGAGGTACTTTAATACATCTCTGGCCTTGGGTGGAGGAAATTGGAGCCTAGTTTTGGGACCATGCCGCAATGGTTATAGGTTGTAACCAATTTCAATGTTGTTTTTAATGAAAGATCTCTTGTTCTCATCCAGTTCGGTTTGTTGATCCATGCTTTTAATGAGTTTATTTTTATCTTGTTTTGAATCTATTATGCAAATTGGAATGATCATGTTTAGTTATTTAATAGATAACTACATATTTCCAAGTGGCTTGTCTCTTTGTTTGCAGGAGTTTTAGGAGATTGTTGTGCAAGAGTTCTGGAGCAAAAGTTCTTGAGTGGGATCGACTTTAAACATTGGATTCCATGTATGTTCTCTTTCTTTTCTTGGGAAAAGTTAGTTATTACAAAGTAATTACTTTTAATTAACTGACTATTTATAGTTTGAAAGTGGTCTTTTAGGGTTCAACTCTATTGTGTCACTAACCCATAGCCATAGGACTTAGTTTTCTATAATAGAACTAGAAACCATACTTGGGATTCTCCCTTTTTGGGTCGTTAGGGGTACTTGATTTTTTCATTTCTTTAGAAGATTTTTCTGTGTTTTAAACCTTTATTTAGCATTCTCTAGATCCCTACAATAATGTTTGAGTCTTCCAGGCCTTTCTCTCTCAGTTTGAGAGACTTTTATAAGGTATATGCGAGTTTCCTTTGGTGCAGTCGTGTACGTACGCTACTTGTTGCTTAGACAATGGTGTACATGTTCTAAGTTAGGTTTTTTTACTCTTTCCATATCACTAGAAGTTGGGGTTGTTGTGTTGTGAGATGTTTCTGGGTCTTGCTGAGTCTATAGAGATTTTGTGTGGTTTCAAAAATTGTTTTCTTTGTTTTCAAGATTATAAGAAAAGCCTAAAAATATTTTTGAACTTTCTTGGTTAATCAAGGTTGTTTTTGTCTTTTAATGGTTTTAGGGTTTTAGAAATATCTTTTGGGTGTATATTACACTATACTTTCTATTATTACAGTTTCTTATAGGGTGTCTGGTCATCCGTTTGCGATCTCTATTTACCTTTACTTTCTTGTTTTCTTGTTTGAGATAAAACAAAAGTGTAATAGTGTGTGCTTGTGAACTTTATCCCTTTCCCTTTGCATTTGCATCTGTAAAATAAAAGTTCATTATATGCATGTTTTCTCCTTGAATTCACTCGTACTTTCCAGGATTAAAAAAAAAAAAAGATTTCATTTTTGTAGCTTTCATGAAAAGAAGTCCAAAATCTTGTTAGTTGTCTTGCACTTGAAAGTTCTAATAACAGGTGCATTTCGTATAAAATAAATTGCATCCTTTGTGTATCAAAAGAAATATTTTTTTTTTCAAGAAGCATTGTGTACAATCATATTTTTAGTGAAGAAACTGCATCTTGCATTTTTGTTCTTAAGTGCTTTTTCTATTGAGTCCGTCAAAACACCATTTAGTTTCATTTGTAACCCTACTGAGCAAATAAAATCCCATAAAATGAACACTAACTAAAATCAATTATATATTTCATTTTATAGGGTAAACAAACTAGTCTAGGCTATGCCCTTGGTTTAGGTTGGAGAGTTAGTTTCTCCAAGGCTAGACAATTAACTTAGGAGTCTTAGATAGGGTGTGCAAAACCCAATTTCATATAAGTATAGTTGGGAAGCTCCTCTAACACAAGAGTCAAACACAAGGTCATCTAAAGGAGAGTCTAGGAGATAAATCCTTCGAAGCTTAACTGAGCATAATGGAGAGATCGTATATTGGGGGGTTTTCCTAAAGTGACACTGACTCACCTGGAATTAGTCCTCTAAAAACTTCAAACCCAATTCAATATTTTCTGAAGTGACACTAGCCATTTTTGTATATAGTCCCCTGGAAGAGCTTCAGGCTTAGTTACCCTAGCCATACGTTCAATCCCTACTATCGATTTTATCCCCTGTACGCTGACTGAGAGTTGGTGAGCTTAGTTGTTTATCCTAGGAACCTCAGAGGTGACTGTGGGGGGTTTCCTGTGGTACATGGGGAAGATTTCGTATCACAATTTTCAGTACAACTCGAGGGTTCCTCGCGAAGTGTGGGTACTTGCATTGAATAAGGTTGGTTAGTGGAGGTGGGATAATTTCTTCTCTCTCCTTTATTCATTAGTCCACGAGACTTAATCAACCCATGCCTTCATCTGGAAGCTCCTCTCCTTACTTTGTTACTATTGTGATCTTAGGACCTAATCCACATGAGTCGGGATATTGGCAATGTTGTTTGTGACTATTGTGTCTTTTAGGGATTTTCTAATGATGTTATGTGATCATAAATTGCTTAAGAAGGTGAAAAGGTAGTCACTTAGAGCTGACAACTCAAAGTGGTTGATCAATCACCTTGTCAATCGAGGAGAATTCAAGGTCTTACATCGAAAGAAGAAGTATTGGATCCTCCCCCACCTCCTTTGATGCGTCAAATTGATAAATATAACACTTTTGTACCGACTTGTCTTGTCGATATTGTAGATATGGAACCCGTAGAAACTAAAATTTCTACCCCAGAAGTTGTAACTATATTAAATCTTGGATATGAAGACTTCACTCAACCCTTCAAACCTCCATTGACTGGGCGTTACGCTCCACTTCTTGTACAACTTCCGACCCTCAAGTCAGACTTCACTGATAGTTTCCCTCTTCAATGGGCCGTAATGGAAGGCACTCTAGAAGTGTCTGGGTTAGGAATCCCTACAACTCCTACATCGAAAATCGACACCATTGGGATTTTCCCTCCTGGTGTATCTAACCAAATGATTAGTGTGTCTTAGTCCACCATACATGTGTCAATCAGTAGCTCTTCTTTGTCGATTGTTGGATCCACTCATCCTTTCGCCACATCTGCAGTGTCGATAGGGAAAACCCCTTCCAAGGCCATTGGAATCCCATGCAAGGGTATTTCCCTTTGCAAGGGATGATGTTAGGGGGAAACCCCTTTCTTGATCAGAATAACCCCACACATGGAGTTCTTCCTTTGCAAAGGAGGTTCACAGGAGGAAAACCTGATTTTTCATTCGGGAACCAGATAGGCAGAGGTATTCCTCCATTTAAATGGAGTCAACAAGGTTGTACTGAAGGCTCTGGCCCATCCGCAAAATCTTCCTGACAACCTGGTGTCAGTTTCAATCCAAGGCCTTCTTTTCAAGCTACCTCCATGTCACAGCCTAGGCTACCTTTTCTAGCAACTCTTCATTTTCCAGATTTTTCAAAGTTTATGAATGATCCAAATTGTCATGACCCTAGTTGGCCTTTGGTCCCCACCAAACTGCTTTCTAATATACCAAAATTTGAAGGTAAGAATGGTGAATACCCAAGAGATCATGTAACAACATTTCCTTTATGGTTCTCTTCTAATTCCTTCAACAATGACTCTGTCCAATTACGATTGTTCCAATGCACCCTCACTAGGGATGCTACTAAATGGTATATAGAGCTAGAGAGATCAAAGTTCACAACATTTGATGATTTGGCCATGGTCTTTCTTAATCACTTTCAACTCCATGCCCGGTCTGACGATGGTACAAAATTTTTGGCTAACTTTAAACAATATAAAGCCACTCACATTTCTGATCTTATTTGGGAATGGAGGAGACAAAAGAGTTTGAGTAAGGCCAAGGTTCCTCCTAAATTTCTCCTAGAATGGTTTCTTAAGTCATTACTTCCTTATATTTCTAAGGATTTTGTGACTTCGGGAGTAGTCATGAAAGAACAAGAAATCTTTAGAGCACAACACTTGGAGTTAATTTACTCTCAATCAGGTATTCTCTATGAGATCTTGCCAAATGCACCATGATCAACTCTTGACTTGAAAAAAATGAAATCTAGACCACATGTCAATGGTATTGTTGGTTCCTCACAAAGAAAAGCCATAGATATGGACTTTAATCAGATGCAACAATTGTCTAGTCAACAAACTGCGGCAAGTCAAGCCCCTAGTTTGACCACCTCGACTACTCATTCCTCAGATGTACACACTATGCATTCGAAGACTCCAAAGGGTCCTTAATAGCCTAGAGGAAAAAAGAGAGGTAGGGGAAAGAAAGGTAGTGGGGGTAATGATAAAAATGTTGCTAATAATGTTGAGGGGGAAAATAAAGAAAAGAGGAAAGTGGAATTCCCATGCAAGATTTGTGGGGGTGATCACTTTAACAATCAATTCCCATAGATGGAAGAAGCCAACCTTCTGATAAAACAACGACCACAATAACAACAACCTACTGTGTTGAAAAATTTGTTCCCACAAAGGAAAAATATGAAGGGTGGATCTTCCACTTCGAATTTGAAATGGGGCACTTTAAGTGCACCCTTGTCAGATGCATATTAGTTGGTTGTTCATATGGTCAATCATACGAAACAAGAAGAGGTGGATATGTCGACTAGGTCTTGTGATTATAGTAATATTGAGTCGACCTCAAAAGGAAAAGATACTTTAGATCCTAAGGGACCTCTACATATAGAGAAACCTGAGAAAGAAACAATGCCAGGCATACCGAAAGGTGTGTAAAAAAGGGCTTCACATAATCCTAATGCCCGAGTTTCTCCCAACTACTCTATTGTTGAGGACTTAGCTCAAACACCTTGTATGATGTCTGCCTTAGAAGTGATCCAAAGTTGCCTTGCACAATGAGCCACATTGTTATCTGTGATTAGGGCTACTGACTCTTCCAACCAGCTCATTATGAAGTTTGACACTACTGAAGTGAAGGCTTACCTTCATTATCATGTAGCCTTCTAGATTAATGTTTTTTACACAAAACATCTTATTAGGAGGATCGTCGTTGACAAAGGTGTTTCTATGTGTGTCATGTCTCTATCATGTTGGAAAGCCATTGTGTCTCTGGAATTTACACCTTCTCCTACTCTTTTGACCACTTTTGATGGACGATCATTTAGACCACACATAATTGTTTACTCCTTCCTCGTTTAGTTAGGAGTAAAGTCTGTTTCTGTAGAATTTGAAGTAGTCGACATGCCACTTGACTATAATATGTTGTAAGGAAGGACTTGGACCTATGCAATGAATATTGTCATTTTGTTGGTGTTTTGAGTTTTGTGCTTTCCCCACAAGGGGAATATTATAACCATCAACCAATTGGCTTTCAACTGCACTGACTCAGTGACAAATCCTAGATCCACAGTGTTGTGGATTGAAAACTCTCAGACGACAACTGAGAGTATTGGTTGTGGAATGTATCTTATGCTTATGGTAACTTTTGATTTTTCTGCACCGATATATTATATTCGAGCTACCTCGATCGACTACCAAAAGTCGATCTCTTTGATCCTTGTTACAAGAGTCCATTCATTTAGAACCTTGTATTTACAGGATCTGTGGGTGTTACCTTCACCGTGAAAATCGGTGGAGGGTCATGTGCATGCAAAGATGGCTATGTTGTTATCTACAAATGAGGTCTCTTATCAATCTATCCAACATGCTACTGCAGACCTATATCAGACACCTTCATGGACATAAGAGAATTATCAGTTTTCAGATCCCATTTGGGCTCAAAATTAACTTCCCTAGAATTTCATGATACCATATTTCCTTGTGATGAAGTTATTATAGAGGCAATGATAGAATCGAAAATTCCATGGGAGGATATGAATCATCGATCATACTTCCTCTTTGAGATTAACTATGTGGAAAGCAAATAATTCTAATCAGCCGTGAGTGGAAATGTTGATCAGTTTGTGAACCCCTTAACAAAGCATGGCGTCTATGCCTAAGGGAACATGGATAACATATAGAAAACCATTCTGATCAACATTTCTAAAACCCATGGCGTTGTGGAGAATTTTTTTATAGGTGCAGACTGTTCTCCTGAAGAGATATGCACCTATACTTCTTTATTTAAATAATTCCACGACATATTCACCTAGTCATATGAAGAAATGCCAGGCATAGACCCTTGAATTGTCAAACATGAAATTTGCACTTATGACAATGGTAAATCTGTTCAATAGAGTTTGCAACCAGTTAATCCGAGGAAGGTAGTAGCTATTAAGGCTGAAGTTGAGAAGCCACTAAAGGCGGGTTTTATTTACCTAGTCCCTCTCACTAAATGGGTGTCGAATCTCGTTCCCTTGGACAAAAAATGAGGGACCATACACATCTATATGTATTTTCGAGATGTGAACAAGGCTTGTTCAAAAGATAACTTCCCCACACCCTTCATTGATCAGATCATTGACGAATGTGTAGGAAATGAAATCTTCTCCTGTATGGATGGTTTTTCTGGCTACAACTAGATTAAGATCCAGCCGGAGGACCAATATAAAACAACATTTATATGTCCTTGGGGAACTTTCATGTATCGTAAAATGCCTTTTGGTATGAAAAATATTGGAGCCACTTTCCAGTGGGCCATGTCACTTTCCTTCTATGATTTGAAGCATATAGTTGAGGCTTATCTAGATGACCTTGATGCTAGCTCTCGGAAGAGGGTGGCTCATCTAGCGCACCTTAGAATTATTTTCAAAATATGTTGTCATTATCTCATTTGATTGAACCCAAATAAATGCATCTTCTGTGTCATATCGGGGTGTATGTTGGGTTTCATTGTATCCAAAAAATGGATCATGGTTGATCTGTTAAAGGTGGAGGAAATAGTTTAGTTGCCACCCTTGTGAAATATTCATTAGTTGTAGAATCTCCAAGGAAAGGCCAATTTACTTTGACATTTTATTGTGAATTATGCTAACATTACCAAGGGATTTATGCACTTGTTAAAGAAAGAGGCTCCTTTTGTTTGGGAGTATTTCACCCAATGATCATTTGATGCACTTAAGAAAGCTCTTATGTCTACCCCTCTACTTAGTCCCCTAGACTATAACATGGACTTCTTGTTGTATATCATAGTAGCATAAGCCACAATTGGTATGGTTTTGGTTAAAGAAGAAGATAGCTCAGAAGAGTGTGTCATATACTACCTCAATCGTGGTTTGATTGGAATGAAACTCAATTATTCACATGTTGAGAAATTAGCCTTGGCAACTATTCATGCTATTTAAAGACTAAAACATTACATTTTATCATGCAAAACCATGGTAATTGTTGATGTCAATCAATTTCAATACACCTTGACACAACGTATCATAGGGGGGAAGTACAATAAGTGGATTGTTATTCTCCAAGAACTCGATTTAAACTTTGTTTCTGCTAAGTCGAAAAAGTATTTGGTTTTCACTAAATTAAGGTTAGAGTTTCCTAGGGAGAATTAAGAACCCATGATTATAGATTCATTTCTTGATGAAAATTTGTTCCTTATCTCTTCTAGTGATCCTTGGTATGGATGTATCCTTATATATCTCCATAATGTCAAGTTTCCTCCACACTATTCACAGGACGATCAATGTCAGATTCACCACCAGGCAAAGAGTTACCTCATTATCGGCAAAAATCTGTATTGTCATGGGGTTGATCCAATTCTTTGTCACTACTTAACCCATGAAGAAGCATAGGATGTGCTCAATGACTGTCACAATGGAGTGTGTGGCAGTCACTTATCAAGGTTTGTGACAACCCAAAAGATCTTGTGCACCGAGTACTTTTTTTCCAACAATATTTAAAGATTGCATTGAGGTTGTCAAGAAGTGCCATCCTTTCCAGATATTTTTTCGAAAAGTGCACATGCATCCTACTCCTCTCTTTCCAGTAATCATCGTCAATCATTTTACTAAGTGGGGTGTTGATTTTATGACATGCCACCCACCTTCGTCTATGGTGAATCATTACATCATTATAGTTGTTGATTACTTCGCAGAGTGGGCAGAGGCCATGCCTACTTTTTCAAGAAATGGTTATACTACTATGTTTTTCATATTTAGTCAATTCATTGCTCGCTACAGTGTTCTGAAAGAGATTTTCACTGACCATGGCATTCACTTCCATAACAAGATAATGTCAGAACTTGCTTCCAAGTTGGGTTTTAGGCAGGAGCACTTGTCTATGTGTTAGCTATAGGAGAATGGACAAGTTGAGGCTTTCAATAGGTCTCTTAAAAAAATTATATGACGTGCCATTAACGCAAGTATGTCCAACTAGCATATCATTCTCTACCCAACTTTATGGGGATATCAGACTGCAGTAAAAGCTACTACTGGATTTTCACCCTTCTAGCTCGTTCATGGGTTGGAGTCAGTTTTATCGATCGAATGTGAGATACCTTCCCTTAAGATCGATGTAGAGCTCCAACTTGACTTAACTGAGTTAGAAGCACACCTTGTTCATTTAGAATAGCTCGACGAGCAACGTTGTGATGTTGCCACTGCAAACAATGCACACAATTTTTTTTTTAAGAGTCAGTACAATAAATTTGTGCACCCAAGGATTTTCTCTGAAGGTGACCTTGTTTTGGTCTATGACCAGGACAAATCCGCCTTGTGGGAAGGCACGTTTAATCCATTGTGGTATGACCTTTACATTGTGAAATGTTCCCTATGGAAGGGATCCTATTAGTTATAATATTTTGAAGGGAATGCACTTTCAGAGCCTATAAATGGGATCTATTTGAAAAAGTATTATTTCCAAGTGTTTTCGCTCAGGTCGTCCTCTTGTAATTTTTTTATATTGTTGTAAACAATGATAGTGTAGTTCTCTTTTTGCATTAGTGGTGCTTATGATGTTTCTGCTTGGTTGGATGATGTCACATGATTCTTCGATGTTCCTAGGGTTTGTCGATGGTGCTAGTCATCATTGTTACGAGGAAAATCTCTCTATGGCCTGGGGTAAACCACAACAGATGGAATGACATGTAGAAATCAACTCTAATCCCAAGTATGCTATATAAATGATATGATAACAAGATAAGGTCAAGAGTCTACCTCGTTCGGATGTTCAATGAAGATCATCATTGAACACGCAACTCAAATCTTTATATCTGCAACTTGTCCTCAACAACAAAGATACGTAAGCATATGGTGATAATTTATATTATTAGCATATAGACTAGCATAATCCATTCACATTCATGACAAATATGCCCATGGAATAATAATTCAAATATTTTCAAGATATCAATTGGATGAGAAAAGAGTATTTCTATTAAGATAATCAACAAAATTATATATGTGAGAAACTTCTGTACCGACACATATCGGAACCGAGAAACTAAGTCCCTCCAACTAGGCCTCTACCACTTCAATCCTCTACCAACGACAAGCTCATATAAAGGAGACAATGAGGTTCTCCATCAAAAATAAGGAAGAGCTTGTGGGCTTACCAATGAGTTCAGACTTTAAAGGATAAAGTGATGCAGACTCAATGTGAAGTGAAATTTCTCCAGTGTATCTTTGCTCTCAAAAGTTGAATTCTCCTATTTTCCAAGGCTTGGATATGGTTCATTTATAGCCTTCAAATGGAACTGAAGGGTCGATTCAGAGCATTTCTAGTATATGGAAGGTTAAGGATCATGGATCTCATGATGTGACATGGAAACTCGACATAATTTTTAATTTTGAGCACCAAACCCGATGTACACGGGTTGTAGTGGAGAAACCTGTGTATACGCATGTTGTCTAACTGGTAGGGCACGTATATGTGGAAAAATGTTCTTTTTTGTCTCTGGAAGGTACAAAAGGGGACTTCAAGTTTGCATAGGGAAATGGAAAGGCCATCCAAGCAAGTTGCATGGGATGAGGCAAAATTTTCTATAACAGATGCCCCCTAATGTGTGAGTCAGAGGATTATCTATGATGGATGAAATACATTATAATTCCCAGAAGTGGAGTAATGGAGACTCATCTGGAAGTTCTAGTTTCTCATGAGAATATTACAATCCATAATGACTTTGTACACATGGCTGCCAATTTGAATTACACTGCAGATCCATGTGGAAATATACCGAATAGTTGTTCATGGCTATGAATAGGCAATACAAAGTGGACACATGCCATAGGCTATCATAGTCACGAACAAGTCCCAGTGGAATGCAATCTCAAAATGAATCTGAAGATATCTGTATACAATGGAGTACAATCTGATCTCCCATGATCATTGAAGTCATATAGGTACTGGTCGAATGAAAGACAACAACATAATAGGAATGTTGCTACTGTAAGCTGGAGGTATTCTACACTATCCACCGAAGGTGCAAGTCTACATCAAGTGAATAGAGGAGTTGATGTTGAACACAATGAGACTTCATTTGATTACAGGTCATTAAGGTATACCGTTAACAAATGCGAGATAACCTACCGATAATGAAAGCAGGTATCAAGGCACCGAGTACATTCTTACAAGTGTGAATAAAGGTGTTGAGGTCGAACACTTGAAGAATCGATCGATCAGGGGACATTTATGTATTCCCAAATATCGGTGGTGGGAGAACATGCCACTGATGACTACAAGCCTCTAGGTACTCATAAGACTCTAGGTCTTATTTCCAGAATACATGAGTTGAATTCGATGGAAGGATACTCACTGAAAGGAGAGCATTAGGGAATCTCTCATCAATCAACATGAGGTACAAATCTGTTAAGCCCTAATATTGTCTCATTACCCCTTAATTGGG
>CBVK0100670322.1:0-16193 GCA_900067695.1 Picea abies
CCCAATTAAGGGGTAATGAGACAATATTAGGGCTTAACAGATTTGTACCTCATGTTGATTGATGAGAGATTCCCTAATGCTCTCCTTTCAGTGAGTATCCTTCCATCGAATTCAACTCATGTATTCTGGAAATAAGACCTAGAGTCTTATGAGTACCTAGAGGCTTGTAGTCATCAGTGGCATGTTCTCCCACCACCGATATTTGGGAATACATAAATGTCCCCTGATCGATCGATTCTTCAAGTGTTCGACCTCAACACCTTTATTCACACTTGTAAGAATGTACTCGGTGCCTTGATACCTGCTTTCATTATCGGTAGGTTATCTCGCATTTGTTAACGGTATACCTTAATGACCTGTAATCAAATGAAGTCTCATTGTGTTCAACATCAACTCCTCTATTCACTTGATGTAGACTTGCACCTTCGGTGGATAGTGTAGAATACCTCCAGCTTACAGTAGCAACATTCCTATTATGTTGTTGTCTTTCATTCGACCAGTACCTATATGACTTCAATGATCATGGGAGATCAGATTGTACTCCATTGTATACAGATATCTTCAGATTCATTTTGAGATTGCATTCCACTGGGACTTGTTCGTGACTATGATAGCCTATGGCATGTGTCCACTTTGTATTGCCTATTCATAGCCATGAACAACTATTCGGTATATTTCCACATGGATCTGCAGTGTAATTCAAATTGGCAGCCATGTGTACAAAGTCATTATGGATTGTAATATTCTCATGAGAAACTAGAACTTCCAGATGAGTCTCCATTACTCCACTTCTGGGAATTATAATGTATTTCATCCATCATAGATAATCCTCTGACTCACACATTAGGGGGCATCTGTTATAGAAAATTTTGCCTCATCCCATGCAACTTGCTTGGATGGCCTTTCCATTTCCCTATGCAAACTTGAAGTCCCCTTTTGTACCTTCCAGAGACAAAAAAGAACATTTTTCCACATATACGTGCCCTACCAGTTAGACAACATGCGTATACACAGGTTTCTCCACTACAACCCGTGTACATCGGGTTTGGTGCTCAAAATTAAAAATTATGTCGAGTTTCCATGTCACATCATGAGATCCATGATCCTTAACCTTCCATATACTAGAAATGCTCTGAATCGACCCTTCAGTTCCATTTGAAGGCTATAAATGAACCATATCCAAGCCTTGGAAAATAGGAGAATTCAACTTTTGAGAGCAAAGATACACTGGAGAAATTTCACTTCACATTGAGTCTGCATCACTTTATCCTTTAAAGTCTGAACTCATTGGTAAGCCCACAAGCTCTTCCTTATTTTTGATGGAGAACCTCATTGTCTCCTTTATATGAGCTTGTCGTTGGTAGAGGATTGAAGTGGTAGAGGCCTAGTTGGAGGGACTTAGTTTCTCGGTTCCGATATGTGTCGGTACAGAAGTTTCTCACATATATAATTTTGTTGATTATCTTAATAGAAATACTCTTTTCTCATCCAATTGATATCTTGAAAATATTTGAATTATTATTCCATGGGCATATTTGTCATGAATGTGAATGGATTATGCTAGTCTATATGCTAATAATATAAATTATCACCATATGCTTACGTATCTTTGTTGTTGAGGACAAGTTGCAGATATAAAGATTTGAGTTGCGTGTTCAATGATGATCTTCATTGAACATCCGAACGAGGTAGACTCTTGACCTTATCTTGTTATCATATCATTTATATAGCATACTTGGGATTAGAGTTGATTTCTACATGTCATTCCATCTGTTGTGGTTTACCCCAGGCCATAGAGAGATTTTCCTCGTAACAATGATGACTAGCACCATCGACAAACCCTAGGAACATCGAAGAATCATGTGACATCATCCAACCAAGCAGAAACATCATAAGCACCACTAATGCAAAAAGAGAACTACACTATCATTGTTTACAACAATATAAAAAAATTACAAGAGGACGACCTGAGCGAAAACACTTGGAAATAATACTTTTTCAAATAGATCCCATTTATAGGCTCTGAAAGTGCATTCCCTTCAAAATATTATAACTAATAGGATCCCTTCCATAGGGAACATTTCACAATGTAAAGGTCATACCACAATGGATTAAACGTGCCTTCCCACAAGGCGGATTTGTCCTGGTCATAGACCAAAACAAGGTCACCTTCAGAGAAAATCCTTGGGTGCACAAATTTATTGTACTGACTCTTAAAAAAAAAATTGTGTGCATTGTTTGCAGTGGCAACATCACAACGTTGCTCGTCGAGCTATTCTAAATGAACAAGGTGTGCTTCTAACTCAGTTAAGTCAAGTTGGAGCTCTACATCGATCTTAAGGGAAGGTATCTCACATTCGATCGATAAAACTGACTCCAACCCATGAACGAGCTAGAAGGGTGAAAATCCAGTAGTAGCTTTTACTGCAGTCTGATATCCCCATAAAGTTGGGTAGAGAATGATATGCTAGTTGGACATACTTGCGTTAATGGCACGTCATATAATTTTTTTAAGAGACCTATTGAAAGCCTCAACTTGTCCATTCTCCTATAGCTAACACATAGACAAGTGCTCCTGCCTAAAACCCAACTTGGAAGCAAGTTCTGACATTATCTTGTTATGGAAGTGAATGCCATGGTCAGTGAAAATCTCTTTCAGAACACTGTAGCGAGCAATGAATTGACTAAATATGAAAAACATAGTAGTATAACCATTTCTTGAAAAAGTAGGCATGGCCTCTGCCCACTCTGCGAAGTAATCAACAACTATAATGATGTAATGATTCACCATAGACGAAGGTGGGTGGCATGTCATAAAATCAACACCCCACTTAGTAAAATGATTGACGATGATTACTGGAAAGAGAGGAGTAGGATGCATGTGCACTTTTCGAAAAAATATCTGGAAAGGATGGCACTTCTTGACAACCTCAATGCAATCTTTAAATATTGTTGGAAAAAAAGTACTCGGTGCACAAGATCTTTTGGGTTGTCACAAACCTTGATAAGTGACTGCCACACACTCCATTGTGACAGTCATTGAGCACATCCTATGCTTCTTCATGGGTTAAGTAGTGACAAAGAATTGGATCAACCCCATGACAATACAGATTTTTGCCGATAATGAGGTAACTCTTTGCCTGGTGGTGAATCTGACATTGATCGTCCTGTGAATAGTGTGGAGGAAACTTGACATTATGGAGATATATAAGGATACATCCATACCAAGGATCACTAGAAGAGATAAGGAACAAATTTTCATCAAGAAATGAATCTATAATCATGGGTTCTTAATTCTCCCTAGGAAACTCTAACCTTAATTTAGTGAAAACCAAATACTTTTTCGACTTAGCAGAAACAAAGTTTAAATCGAGTTCTTGGAGAATAACAATCCACTTATTGTACTTCCCCCCTATGATACGTTGTGTCAAGGTGTATTGAAATTGATTGACATCAACAATTACCATGGTTTTGCATGATAAAATGTAATGTTTTAGTCTTTAAATAGCATGAATAGTTGCCAAGGCTAATTTCTCAACATGTGAATAATTGAGTTTCATTCCAATCAAACCACGATTGAGGTAGTATATGACACACTCTTCTGAGCTATCTTCTTCTTTAACCAAAACCATACCAATTGTGGCTTATGCTACTATGATATACAACAAGAAGTCCATGTTATAGTCTAGGGGACTAAGTAGAGGGGTAGACATAAGAGCTTTCTTAAGTGCATCAAATGATCATTGGGTGAAATACTCCCAAACAAAAGGAGCCTCTTTCTTTAACAAGTGCATAAATCCCTTGGTAATGTTAGCATAATTCACAATAAAATGTCAAAGTAAATTGGCCTTTCCTTGGAGATTCTACAACTAATGAATATTTCACAAGGGTGGCAACTAAACTATTTCCTCCACCTTTAACAGATCAACCATGATCCATTTTTTGGATACAATGAAACCCAACATACACCCCGATATGACACAGAAGATGCATTTATTTGGGTTCAATCAAATGAGATAATGACAACATATTTTGAAAATAATTCTAAGGTGCGCTAGATGAGCCACCCTCTTCCGAGAGCTAGCATCAAGGTCATCTAGATAAGCCTCAACTATATGCTTCAAATCATAGAAGGAAAGTGACATGGCCCACTGGAAAGTGGCTCCAATATTTTTCATACCAAAAGGCATTTTACGATACATGAAAGTTCCCCAAGGACATATAAATGTTGTTTTATATTGGTCCTCCGGCTGGATCTTAATCTAGTTGTAGCCAGAAAAACCATCCATACAGGAGAAGATTTCATTTCCTACACATTCGTCAATGATCTGATCAATGAAGGGTGTGGGGAAGTTATCTTTTGAACAAGCCTTGTTCACATCTCGAAAATACATATAGATGTGTATGGTCCCTCATTTTTTGTCCAAGGGAACGAGATTCGACACCCATTTAGTGAGAGGGACTAGGTAAATAAAACCCGCCTTTAGTGGCTTCTCAACTTCAGCCTTAATAGCTACTACCTTCCTCGGATTAACTGGTTGCAAACTCTATTGAACAGATTTACCATTGTCATAAGTGCAAATTTCATGTTTGACAATTCAAGGGTCTATGCCTGGCATTTCTTCATATGACTAGGTGAATATGTCGTGGAATTATTTAAATAAAGAAGTATAGGTGCATATCTCTTCAGGAGAACAGTCTGCACCTATAAAAAAATTCTCCACAACGCCATGGGTTTTAGAAATGTTGATCAGAATGGTTTTCTATATGTTATCCATGTTCCCTTAGGCATAGACGCCATGCTTTGTTAAGGGGTTCACAAACTGATCAACATTTCCACTCACGGCTGATTAGAATTATTTGCTTTCCACATAGTTAATCTCAAAGAGGAAGTATGATCGATGATTCATATCCTCCCATGGAATTTTCGATTCTATCATTGCCTCTATAATAACTTCATCACAAGGAAATATGGTATCATGAAATTCTAGGGAAGTTAATTTTGAGCCCAAATGGGATCTGAAAACTGATAATTCTCTTATGTCCATGAAGGTGTCTGATATAGGTCTGCAGTAGCATGTTGGATAGATTGATAAGAGACCTCATTTGTAGATAACAACATAGCCATCTTTGCATGCACATGACCCTCCACCGATTTTCACGGTGAAGGTAACACCCACAGATCCTGTAAATACAAGGTTCTAAATGAATGGACTCTTGTAACAAGGATCAAAGAGATCGACTTTTGGTAGTCGATCGAGGTAGCTCGAATATAATATATCGGTGCAGAAAAATCAAAAGTTACCATAAGCATAAGATACATTCCACAACCAATACTCTCAGTTGTCGTCTGAGAGTTTTCAATCCACAACACTGTGGATCTAGGATTTGTCACTGAGTCAGTGCAGTTGAAAGCCAATTGGTTGATGGTTATAATATTCCCCTTGTGGGGAAAGCACAAAACTCAAAACACCAACAAAATGACAATATTCATTGCATAGGTCCAAGTCCTTCCTTACAACATATTATAGTCAAGTGGCATGTCGACTACTTCAAATTCTACAGAAACAGACTTTACTCCTAACTAAACGAGGAAGGAGTAAACAATTATGTGTGGTCTAAATGATCGTCCATCAAAAGTGGTCAAAAGAGTAGGAGAAGGTGTAAATTCCAGAGACACAATGGCTTTCCAACATGATAGAGACATGACACACATAGAAACACCTTTGTCAACGACGATCCTCCTAATAAGATGTTTTGTGTAAAAAACATTAATCTAGAAGGCTACATGATAATGAAGGTAAGCCTTCACTTCAGTAGTGTCAAACTTCATAATGAGCTGGTTGGAAGAGTCAGTAGCCCTAATCACAGATAACAATGTGGCTCATTGTGCAAGGCAACTTTGGATCACTTCTAAGGCAGACATCATACAAGGTGTTTGAGCTAAGTCCTCAACAATAGAGTAGTTGGGAGAAACTCGGGCATTAGGATTATGTGAAGCCCTTTTTTACACACCTTTCGGTATGCCTGGCATTGTTTCTTTCTCAGGTTTCTCTATATGTAGAGGTCCCTTAGGATCTAAAGTATCTTTTCCTTTTGAGGTCGACTCAATATTACTATAATCACAAGACCTAGTCGACATATCCACCTCTTCTTGTTTCGTATGATTGACCATATGAACAACCAACTAATATGCATCTGACAAGGGTGCACTTAAAGTGCCCCATTTCAAATTCGAAGTGGAAGATCCACCCTTCATATTTTTCCTTTGTGGGAACAAATTTTTCAACACAGTAGGTTGTTGTTATTGTGGTCGTTGTTTTATCAGAAGGTTGGCTTCTTCCATCTATGGGAATTGATTGTTAAAGTGATCACCCCCACAAATCTTGCATGGGAATTCCACTTTCCTCTTTTCTTTATTTTCCCCCTCAACATTATTAGCAACATTTTTATCATTACCCCCACTACCTTTCTTTCCCCTACCTCTCTTTTTTCCTCTAGGCTATTAAGGACCCTTTGGAGTCTTCGAATGCATAGTGTGTACATCTGAGGAATGAGTAGTCGAGGTGGTCAAACTAGGGGCTTGACTTGCCGCAGTTTGTTGACTAGACAATTGTTGCATCTGATTAAAGTCCATATCTATGGCTTTTCTTTGTGAGGAACCAACAATACCATTGACATGTGGTCTAGATTTCATTTTTTTCAAGTCAAGAGTTGATCATGGTGCATTTGGCAAGATCTCATAGAGAATACCTGATTGAGAGTAAATTAACTCCAAGTGTTGTGCTCTAAAGATTTCTTGTTCTTTCATGACTACTCCCGAAGTCACAAAATCCTTAGAAATATAAGGAAGTAATGACTTAAGAAACCATTCTAGGAGAAATTTAGGAGGAACCTTGGCCTTACTCAAACTCTTTTGTCTCCTCCATTCCCAAATAAGATCAGAAATGTGAGTGGCTTTATATTGTTTAAAGTTAGCCAAAAATTTTGTACCATCGTCAGACCGGGCATGGAGTTGAAAGTGATTAAGAAAGACCATGGCCAAATCATCAAATGTTGTGAACTTTGATCTCTCTAGCTCTATATACCATTTAGTAGCATCCCTAGTGAGGGTGCATTGGAACAATCGTAATTGGACAGAGTCATTGTTGAAGGAATTAGAAGAGAACCATAAAGGAAATGTTGTTACATGATCTCTTGGGTATTCACCATTCTTACCTTCAAATTTTGGTATATTAGAAAGCAGTTTGGTGGGGACCAAAGGCCAACTAGGGTCATGACAATTTGGATCAT
Source organism: Picea abies (assembly GCA_900067695.1). Classification (NCBI taxonomy): domain Eukaryota; kingdom Viridiplantae; phylum Streptophyta; class Pinopsida; order Pinales; family Pinaceae; genus Picea; species Picea abies. Next base: position 7,294 of record CBVK0100670322.1, read on the forward strand.
TCATAAACTTTGAAAAATCTGGAAAATGAAGAGTTGCTAGAAAAGGTAGCCTAGGCTGTGACATGGAGGTAGCTTGAAAAGAAGGCCTTGGATTGAAACTGACACCAGGTTGTCAGGAAGATTTTGCGGATGGGCCAGAGCCTTCAGTACAACCTTGTTGACTCCATTTAAATGGAGGAATACCTCTGCCTATCTGGTTCCCGAATGAAAAATCAGGTTTTCCTCCTGTGAACCTCCTTTGCAAAGGAAGAACTCCATGTGTGGGGTTATTCTGATCAAGAAAGGGGTTTCCCCCTAACATCATCCCTTGCAAAGGGAAATACCCTTGCATGGGATTCCAATGGCCTTGGAAGGGGTTTTCCCTATCGACACTGCAGATGTGGCGAAAGGATGAGTGGATCCAACAATCGACAAAGAAGAGCTACTGATTGACACATGTATGGTGGACTAAGACACACTAATCATTTGGTTAGATACACCAGGAGGGAAAATCCCAATGGTGTCGATTTTCGATGTAGGAGTTGTAGGGATTCCTAACCCAGACACTTCTAGAGTGCCTTCCATTACGGCCCATTGAAGAGGGAAACTATCAGTGAAGTCTGACTTGAGGGTCGGAAGTTGTACAAGAAGTGGAGCGTAACGCCCAGTCAATGGAGGTTTGAAGGGTTGAGTGAAGTCTTCATATCCAAGATTTAATATAGTTACAACTTCTGGGGTAGAAATTTTAGTTTCTACGGGTTCCATATCTACAATATCGACAAGACAAGTCGGTACAAAAGTGTTATATTTATCAATTTGACGCATCAAAGGAGGTGGGGGAGGATCCAATACTTCTTCTTTCGATGTAAGACCTTGAATTCTCCTCGATTGACAAGGTGATTGATCAACCACTTTGAGTTGTCAGCTCTAAGTGACTACCTTTTCACCTTCTTAAGCAATTTATGATCACATAACATCATTAGAAAATCCCTAAAAGACACAATAGTCACAAACAACATTGCCAATATCCCGACTCATGTGGATTAGGTCCTAAGATCACAATAGTAACAAAGTAAGGAGAGGAGCTTCCAGATGAAGGCATGGGTTGATTAAGTCTCGTGGACTAATGAATAAAGGAGAGAGAAGAAATTATCCCACCTCCACTAACCAACCTTATTCAATGCAAGTACCCACACTTCGCGAGGAACCCTCGAGTTGTACTGAAAATTGTGATACGAAATCTTCCCCATGTACCACAGGAAACCCCCCACAGTCACCTCTGAGGTTCCTAGGATAAACAACTAAGCTCACCAACTCTCAGTCAGCGTACAGGGGATAAAATCGATAGTAGGGATTGAACGTATGGCTAGGGTAACTAAGCCTGAAGCTCTTCCAGGGGACTATATACAAAAATGGCTAGTGTCACTTCAGAAAATATTGAATTGGGTTTGAAGTTTTTAGAGGACTAATTCCAGGTGAGTCAGTGTCACTTTAGGAAAACCCCCCAATATACGATCTCTCCATTATGCTCAGTTAAGCTTCGAAGGATTTATCTCCTAGACTCTCCTTTAGATGACCTTGTGTTTGACTCTTGTGTTAGAGGAGCTTCCCAACTATACTTATATGAAATTGGGTTTTGCACACCCTATCTAAGACTCCTAAGTTAATTGTCTAGCCTTGGAGAAACTAACTCTCCAACCTAAACCAAGGGCATAGCCTAGACTAGTTTGTTTACCCTATAAAATGAAATATATAATTGATTTTAGTTAGTGTTCATTTTATGGGATTTTATTTGCTCAGTAGGGTTACAAATGAAACTAAATGGTGTTTTGACGGACTCAATAGAAAAAGCACTTAAGAACAAAAATGCAAGATGCAGTTTCTTCACTAAAAATATGATTGTACACAATGCTTCTTGAAAAAAAAAATATTTCTTTTGATACACAAAGGATGCAATTTATTTTATACGAAATGCACCTGTTATTAGAACTTTCAAGTGCAAGACAACTAACAAGATTTTGGACTTCTTTTCATGAAAGCTACAAAAATGAAATCTTTTTTTTTTTTTAATCCTGGAAAGTACGAGTGAATTCAAGGAGAAAACATGCATATAATGAACTTTTATTTTACAGATGCAAATGCAAAGGGAAAGGGATAAAGTTCACAAGCACACACTATTACACTTTTGTTTTATCTCAAACAAGAAAACAAGAAAGTAAAGGTAAATAGAGATCGCAAACGGATGACCAGACACCCTATAAGAAACTGTAATAATAGAAAGTATAGTGTAATATACACCCAAAAGATATTTCTAAAACCCTAAAACCATTAAAAGACAAAAACAACCTTGATTAACCAAGAAAGTTCAAAAATATTTTTAGGCTTTTCTTATAATCTTGAAAACAAAGAAAACAATTTTTGAAACCACACAAAATCTCTATAGACTCAGCAAGACCCAGAAACATCTCACAACACAACAACCCCAACTTCTAGTGATATGGAAAGAGTAAAAAAACCTAACTTAGAACATGTACACCATTGTCTAAGCAACAAGTAGCGTACGTACACGACTGCACCAAAGGAAACTCGCATATACCTTATAAAAGTCTCTCAAACTGAGAGAGAAAGGCCTGGAAGACTCAAACATTATTGTAGGGATCTAGAGAATGCTAAATAAAGGTTTAAAACACAGAAAAATCTTCTAAAGAAATGAAAAAATCAAGTACCCCTAACGACCCAAAAAGGGAGAATCCCAAGTATGGTTTCTAGTTCTATTATAGAAAACTAAGTCCTATGGCTATGGGTTAGTGACACAATAGAGTTGAACCCTAAAAGACCACTTTCAAACTATAAATAGTCAGTTAATTAAAAGTAATTACTTTGTAATAACTAACTTTTCCCAAGAAAAGAAAGAGAACATACATGGAATCCAATGTTTAAAGTCGATCCCACTCAAGAACTTTTGCTCCAGAACTCTTGCACAACAATCTCCTAAAACTCCTGCAAACAAAGAGACAAGCCACTTGGAAATATGTAGTTATCTATTAAATAACTAAACATGATCATTCCAATTTGCATAATAGATTCAAAACAAGATAAAAATAAACTCATTAAAAGCATGGATCAACAAACCGAACTGGATGAGAACAAGAGATCTTTCATTAAAAACAACATTGAAATTGGTTACAACCTATAACCATTGCGGCATGGTCCCAAAACTAGGCTCCAATTTCCTCCACCCAAGGCCAGAGATGTATTAAAGTACCTCCAATACTCTGCACTCTAATAGGTCCAAAGAAGACAAAGGCTTTTGATGCAGGAGCATCGTCAGCAAGTACGCATGGTAGGCCACGGGACAACTCAATGCTTTGGAATCATTTCGAAATCTTAAGTGTTGGAGGTTACTGTGAGTTTTGGAGCTGATTGAAAAATAGAAGAAGATCAAATTCTTGGAATCTGAATGATCGCAAGTGATCTGGGAGCTTTCACTCCGATTCTTGAATGTAACTGAACTAAGATAACAATTAGGGTTTTGTTTTTTAGTAGATTAGTAGTCAGGGGGAACCCTAAGGACCCTCTGAGATAAATAGAGGTTTTGTACACCCCAATGAGGTTGTTGCGAGTTAGTAGGAATTTTCTGAGTTTTTATTTATTGTTTTTATCATAGTTGTAGCCATCTACTTTCGAATGAGTATAACAGAGGAAAATTGATCCAAATGCATGGTGTTGTTACTGTTTTCAATTCCATGTTATTGTTTCTTTCATGCATGAATGAATTTCGTTACGAATATAATATATGAAATTGTGAGATGTTTGCATAAGTTCCAATTGCATCTCTTCAAATTGAGCCTATGCAAGGTGTGCACACAGTTTGCAAGGAGTGCGCTGACAAAATCTGTCTCGATTCCAAAGCTCAGAAGAGATAATGAAAAATTTCCCTTTGCAAGGAGTGCAAAGTGACTGCTCCAAGGTGTGCACAGTCGTTCACAAGAATCCAAAACTTGCACAAGAATCTATTGCAAGCAGTGCAGGGATCTGCAGCTCGACTAAGTGTTGAAGTGACTCTCTAAGGAGTCAAAGGAGCAAAGGGTGAGAAAGATCTGAAGAGATAATGGTTTTCAAAAGTGCAGATGAAGCCCAAGAGACAGATTCGTAGGAGGACCAAAGGTCAAGGCCTATGAATACTTAGAAAATCTTCTAAGTTGGAGGAAGTTGAAAGTTCAGGAGGAGAAGCGACAGTGGTCATCGGATCACAGTTCAAAGAACCAACAATTGTCTGATCAAAGCAAGGTACACGAGTCTTAATGCTTTGCACACGCAGGAGGGTGAAGCCACCAAAGTTCTAAAGTCCCAAAGAAATTTGGGGTCGTCCATCATCAAGGAGGATAGGTGGCGCGAGATCCACAACTCTGGAAGTTCGTGGAAAAAGAGGAGGTAAAATCATCGAATAATATCTCGACCGTTGATCGAGGAGATAGTCGGAGAGCAGTCGATCTAGTTGAAGGAACCAAAATCCTGAAATGATGAGAGTTGTCGATTTGAAGGTGGACACATGGCGATGGATCGTGAACTCTGGAGAAATAACTTCGAGAGTTTCAGATTGAAAGTTGAAAATCTCGAAGCCCAGAGAGTCAGAGAGCCGAAGTGAATCTCAATCATTAGATCCAGAGGACAGGTGGCGTGAATCTATGGATTCTGGGTAAATATCCGAAGTAAACGTCGATCGTCAGATTGTCCAAAGTAGATATGAACTGTTAGATCTAGAGAACAGGTGGCATGAATCTGTGGATTCTGGGTAAAGGCCCGAAGAAAACGTCAATCGTCAGATCTTCCGAAGTAAACCCCCACTGTCTAATTCAAGAGGACGCGTGGAAAAATTCTATGTATTTCGAGGAGAGTAAAGTTTGAGACTTGAAAAACCTGAAGTCCGAAGACTCGCAAAGATCACAGTCATTTATTGAAAGGGACAGATGTTAGCAGATCTTCCGCTCCGAAAGATTTCCCTGCGAAGGAAGACAAAGTTTGAGATTTGAGAATTTCAAAGTTTGAAATTCTGAAATGATCACAGTCATCGATCTGGGAGAGGTAGATTTGAACCATTGGTTTCCAATAGATAGATCTTAGTCGTCCGTTTAGAACCACCATAAAGATTGTGAGATAAATGGTCACCTCACATTGCAGGGATAGAAGGTGCTTGAGCTTTAAAAAAATTCGAGGTGGGATGCAATTAAGACCATGGTTTTGGCAAAAGGACACATGGTGGCTTGAAGTGAATTGTGGGGAAAAAAGTAGTTTGGTTCCAAACCACCTTTTAGCATGCCCACAATCACATGTTTGCGAGAGTTTACTGCCCAGGTTCACATCTAAGGAGGAGCTAAGGAAAAGGAGCTAGCACCAACTCTGAGATTTTGTTGAGCGCAAAGGGGAAGGTCCCGGGTATCATAAGACCTGCACCAGAAATCGAAAAGACCTGTGTTTGACCAAGAGGTGAGACTATCAAGGTCTCAAGAGTCGTTTGACTCAGGAAACTGAAGATCCTTGACCAGGAGGTCACGTGGCCCTTAGGAGAGAAGGGGGTCTACATCAAGTGGTATCAGAGCAAACTTTTTCTTTGAAAATAGCAGGCAAAGAAGAGGATACAAAGGAGCTCGAGGTGTCCTCTATGTGTGAGAGACAGTTAGAACAATTCCATCGAGGAGACAAGTGGAGCCACCTTTAGCAAATCAAGTTGTAGAAAGAGAAATGTGAGAGCTTTGTGAAATATTAGAGGCGATGGAGGTAGCACAGAGGAGGGCACCTAATGCTGGAGACATCAGTGATGCAGAAAGTGAAGAAGTAGAAGTCGAAGAAGTTGTAGGGGAAAATGTTGTCAAAGAACACTTGTTGAGAGTAGTTATTAGATTGGGAGCTAGAGCCAAGATAGAGGTCCCAATGTATGAAGGCAATTTGGATGTTGAAGAGCTGTTGGATTGGATAAGATCCATGGAAAAAAAATTCGACTATGAAGATGTCAATGAGGAGAAAAGGGTGAGACATGTTGTCATGAGGCTAAAAGGACATGCAACACTATGGCGAGATGAACTATAGGCTGAGAGGAGAAGCAAGGGAAAAAAAAAGATAAATAATTGGGACAGAATGGTAGCCAAGCTGAAGGCTAAATTCATGCCCAAAGATTATCAGATCAATCTATTCAGGAAGATGCAAAACCTAAGACAGAAGGTTATGACAGTTAAAGAGTACACAGAGGAGTTCTACAAGATGAACATTAGAACTGGACAAAGAAATAAAGATGAAGGAAACGTTTCCAGGTACATAAACAGCCCGAGGTATGAAATCTAGGATGAGATCAACATGATGTCAGTAAGGACAGTGGAAGATTCTTATCAGTTTGCCCTGAAGGTAGAGGAGAAGTTGGCCAGAAAATAAAGCCAACGAGGCAAAGGTAGGAACCCAGCCCCAAACAAAGGCAAGGGATTTTCCCATGACAAGGCACATAAATACAAATATGAGACTAAGAAACCACACAATCACTTGGAAAGAGGAGGAAGTTCCCGAGGAAGACATGGTGGTGGAAGAAGTTCTTCTAGAGGAAGAGGAAGAAGCAGAGGAGGAGAAGTAAGGTGCTATGCCTGTGGGAAGACAGGGCATATGTATTGGAAATGTCCCGAGAAAAAGAAATAAGGGGGAGGTGAAGCTCACATTTCGGAAGCACAGAAAAGGAATGTTGAAGAAGAAGGAGCAGAGAGTGGAACATCCCTGATGTTGAGGAAGGTTCTCTTAAAACCAGAGGTAGAAGTTGAAAACCCAGTGCAGAGGAACAATCTATTCAAAACAACTTGCAAGACTAGAGATAGGATATGCAAGGTGATAATTGATAGTGGGAGCACTGATAACTTAATATCCATAGAGATGGTGGAGAAATTGGAGCTGGAGACAACTACACATCCGAAGCCATACAAAGTCTCATGGTTGCAGAAAGGACACCAGGTAATGGTTACTAAACAATGCCTTGTTGAATTCAAGATAGGAGGATATAGAGATGAAATTCTATGTGATGTAATTACCATGGATGTATGTCATATCCTGTTGGGAAGACCATGGCAGTTTGACAGGAATGTCATTCATGATGGGAGGAAGAATAGAAGAATGGTAGGACACATGTGTTGCTACCAATAGAAGAGAAAAAAGTGAAAGAGGAAGACAACACAATCATACTTTTTATGAGTGGGAAGGAACTCCTGAAAGAAGTCAAGAAAGAATAGGAGATGTAGTTTGTTGTAGTGAGAAATCCCAGAGTTATCCTTACAAGTACTTCGATGGATGATTTACCTGAAGAAGTTTAGGAATTGTTGGATAATTTTTCTGACATAGTGGTGGATGAGTTGCCTAGCTCATTGCCACCCATCAGAAGTATCAACCATCATATTGATTTGATACCAGGAGCAAGTCTGCCAAACAAAGAAACATACAAACTGACACCTCGAGAGAATGAGGAGGTAAAGAACCAAGTCTGATAATTGTTAGACAAGGGTTTGGTTAGAGAGAGCTTGAGTCCATGCACAGTGCCAACTGTGTTGAGTCCAAATAAGGATGGAGGATGGAGAATGTGTATAGACTCAAGGTCCATTAACAAGATCACCATCAGGTATAGATTCCATTTTCCAAGAATGGATGATTTAATGGAATTTTTAAGCGGAGAAAATTAGATAGATTTGAAAAGTGGATATCACCAGATAAGAATGAGAGAAGGTGATGAGTGGAAGACAACCTTTAAGACAAATGAAGGTTTGTATAAGTGGCTTGTTATGCCATTTGGATTAACAAATGCCCCGAGTACTTTTATGAGGTTGATGAATGAAATACCGAAATATTTCATTGGTAAGTTTGTGGTTGTATATCTGGATGATATACTGGTCTTTATCAGGACTAAAGAGGAGCATTTGAGACACCCGACACTAGTGATGAGGAGACTACAGTAGGAGAAGTTGTTGATAAACTTGAATAAGTCCTCTTTTATGAAGACATAGCTCATTTACTTGGGTTTTGTGATCTCTTCAAATGAACTGAAGATGGATCCAGAGAAGGTGAAAGTAATCAAAGAATGGCCATCACCAAGGAGTATGTTTGAGGTAAGAAGCTTCCATGGGTTATCAAGTTTCTATAGGAAGTTCATCATATGTTTGGGGTAAGAAGCTTCCATGGATTAGCAAGTTTCTATAGGAAGTTCATCATAGATTTCAATGGGATATGTGCACCAATGATGGATACAGTGAAGAAGAGGCATAAGTATTTTAAATGGACAGAGGAGGCCAAGAGGAGCTTCAATATACTAAAGGAGAAAATAACAAAATGACCAATTATGGTCTTACCAAATTTTGGAAAGACATTTCAAGGGAGACATGATGCAAGTGGAGTTGCAATTGGAGCAGTTTTGAGCCAAGATAATAGACTTGTTTCTTATTTCAGTGAGAAGTTGAATGAGACTAAGAGAAAATACCCCACATATGATAAGGAGTTTTATGCCATAATTCAAGCCCTGGAGAAATGGAGGCACTACCTTGTTCCACAAGAATTTATCTTGTATAGGGACAACCAAGCTTTAAAATTCATAATCAGACAAGAAAAACTGAATCAGAGGCATGCAAAGTGGATTGAATTTATGTAGAATTTTACTTTTGTCATAAAACATATTGTTGGGAATGCTAACAAAGTTGTTGATGCATTAAGCAGGAGATGTTTGATTCTGCAGGAATTTCAGGTGAAGACCTTGGGGTTTGAACACTTGAAGAATATGTATTATGATGATCCATATTTCAAGGAAGCATACGAAGCATGTGAAAATATTGTGCTGAGAGACAGGAGCCAGTGGATAGAGTATATGATTCAAGAAGAATTGTTGTTCAATGAGATCGGAAGAGCGT
>CBVK0100670323.1:0-16193 GCA_900067695.1 Picea abies
CTCTGCTCTCCTCTGCTCTCCTCTGCTCTCCTCTGTCTTCCTCTGCTCTACTCTGCTCTCCTCTGTCTTCCTCTGCTCTCCTCTGTCTTCCTCTGCTCCGGTCTGCTCAACTCAGCTCTGCTCAACTCAACTCTGTTTTTCGTAAACCGAACTCTACTTCTGACTGAAACTTGTCTTTTTCTCAAAAGTTTCAATGGAACTTGTGTACTTTTCTATGGGATAAAAAGGTTTCGCGTGCGCACACACACATGTGTACCAGACCTCGTCTAAATCCTGCCTAAATCTTGGAAGGGGTACTCGTCTCCGTCGTCGCCAACAATCCGCTGACCGGCACTCACTTCCCCTCTACTTACTCAGCCACTGATTATCTACAGTCCGTCTCAGTGTGCTTTCTGGAGCCGAGAGAGTAGGAACAAAGATAAAGTGTGCCTTCTGAACTGGAGAGAGAAGGAACAATTTTATATTATTTGACTAAAATTTTATGTAAATATATAGCTGAAGTAAAAGAAGATATATATAATTTTCTATTGTACTGTGATAATCAAGATAGTTTGTTATATTATTATCAATACTACTCTATTGTTGTTTATACAAGAGAATTGAATATTATTGATGGTTTGAATTAATTTTAAAAGATGGTTTATTATTATTAGGAAAACAAATTATCAGAAAAGGATGACGATATTTGATTCGCTGTTATTAGAAGATGATTGTACAAAGGAAGAGATAAAAAGAAGGATATATTATGGTTGTCGTCGTCGTCGTTTAACAGAAAATTCTTCTCGACTAACAGTTATCACTATATTATTTATGGCTCTCATCATCGCCACATTGTGGTTTCTATCAACCTCTTGTAAATCTGTTTGGTTTAGTTACTCGACCCCGAAATGAGCCATTATTGCCTCCACGGCTACTGCTTATTCTTAAAGAAAAAGATGACGATGATAATAATTGTGATAAAAGGAAAGCAACTTAGTATTTGGATATATTGTGATGAAAAAATCACACTTAATCAATCAAGCTTATATCATCGGTATCAAAAGTTTTAGAGTAAAATTTTAAACAGGATCAAGTCCTTCATGTACATCTTTAGAGTTGAAATGAGGCTATTCAAAATTTTGTCGAAGGATTACTGGGTGATATTGGTCACCTTAATCAAGCAATCTTGAACCACACTATCTACTGGACACAAGATATCATCATCATCATCATCATTATCGGAGGAACATAAGCCGCCACCTCTCATAGGAGAAGAAAGAAAAAGAGGACATAAGGATCGTTTACGCCGGGGCAGGCGGACTTAGACAGTCAAATAATTGACCTTCAATCCAATCCAACCTACTGACAGACTGACGGATGGAATGACCGACGGGTTTACCGACCGAGCCAGGACACAGAGCTCACACATTATCAGGAGGATAGTTCTTTCACAACTAAAGAACTAATCATCTTACATCTCACAAGATCCCTAGTGAGTGGGGATCTCTGGTATTATCACACAATTGCTCTTACACAAGAGGTTTAGATCTGGTTTACAGATCTTTACCAAACCTAAGTCTAGAAACGACAGCTACGAAAGTAGACTGTCTTATCTAGCAACTCCTACACTCTTGGAACTATACAGGTATTACACCTGTGTAGGACCAGAGAAATATTATTTGACACGGGTTACACCGTGTCTCTTCCTTACTGAAATTTCGATTGAACCTAGTTCAATCGAAATTTATAAAAACTTAATCTATATCTCTTAGTCAGATCACATGATCTGGCTAAATTTATAAATAAAAACAACAACAACAACGCTGTCTCTAGGACCTCTGATTCAGGGGAACTAGGACAAAAATTTCAAAACAAATTTCAAAAGAAATCTTAAAAGATCACACAACTATATAAACTATTTTCAAACGCTATTTTTACCAATACTTAAATGATAAAAGAACGATCATATTATAACTACAAGACAACCTAAGAACCATTATAATCGGATATATAGGATGAAAACGGAAATACAGTCGACAAATCAACACACATTTATTATACACAAACCTTATAAACAAGCTTACAAATAATAACAAGACGTAACCCCTGGCGCCACGACTTACTGGCGCCGTCTACACTACTGTAATTGATAAACAACAAGGAGCAAACACGAGCTACAAAAACGGAAGCAACTTGAAAGTAAGCATAAAGAAGGAAAGATGTAAACATGTTAACGCAACGATAACAACACTAGATGCAACTTGATTCATTCGAGACTATCACATAATAGTATTCATACGCTTACCTTGGACCAGACTAGATCAAAAATCAAGCTGGCGCCAATTGCTTGGCGCCAGATGCAGTCGCAATCATTGAACGCAATACATACAAAGCCAAGGTATAAAGGATCCCAAAAATATCTACTACAATTTCATCATCATCTTCATCATCAAATAAAGACAAACAAACATCAAGGATGATGAGAACTTTCTCTCTCTTTCTTTCTTTGGGGAGCAATAATAAGAATAAACAGCCTTCTCTCCTAGTCTAAAAAACTTGCTATATAAAGAACGCTCTTCTCAAATCACCTTCTCAGTTAACTTTCTCAAATCAACAGTTTAACATCATAACTATCGCCACACATTGAAACTGACCTTCATCAAAAGATTATCACTTCAATTATCATCATTATCATCACCATTGCCAACACAAGACAATACACTGTATAAAAACTCATCATGTCCAACAACATTTCTCAAAATTCTAATCCATTACTTGAACAAATTTCCGATGCGGTTAACAACGTCGAGATCAGTATGAACAACTCTGATGTTAGAAGATTCCTGGATGACACCATCTTTGAAATGGCAAACATTGAAAAGCATGCCAGAGAAACCACGGTTACCTTTAACAATAAGGTAGAAAATGATGGTTACAACATGGAAAAGGTTAGAGAGATAATTGAACAGGATTGGTGTAGAAAAAAGGAAAGATACAGCACATCAACCTGGAAGGATAAGGACAACATATACGTTCAATTCACTAACATCACAGAAAGAAACAACTTTCTTGAATATGTTCTCACAAAAACAAAAATGGATCCAGACTGTTCCATGGCTAAGCTTACTCCATTAATAAGAAAACCCAATGAAGACGGTCATTTCTTTACACGTAAACCAGTCAAGATTGAAATCAATAATGTACGCTCAAACATTAAAACGGAAATACTTGACAAGACACTACAGGCAGCGGTTAAAAATGACAAGGACAAAGCAACTTATATAAGTCTTATCCGCTCTGGAAAAGTTCATGGACCGCCCTCAAGACAAATCAAAACTCTAATGTTCACAGTTAACGCCAAAGGATTTGACATTATATATCGCGCACATAATGGCACTCTACATTACACTGATCCTGAATCAAACACTAGGGTCAGGCTTTATCCTAGAATTGCAACTCGACCATGGTCCTGTAGATCTTGTTTTTACCTTGGACCCAATCATCAGATGTGCCCAGGCAAATTTTGCAACAACTGTGCTCAAGCAAATCATATCACCAAGGATTGCAAATCATCTACTAAATTTTGTCCAAATTGTAAAAGAAGCGGTCACAGAGCAAGAGATGCTAATTGTCCAAGCTTTCTTAGAGAAGTAGTAAAAGAATTCAAGAGAGCTGACATCCCAATGAAGTACTTTGAGGATCCAGCTCTTCGCTTTGAACTGGCCAAGAAGCTTAACTACAAATAATACATCAAAGCGCATCTTACACACATACACACACACACTATCCAAAATAATCATGCGCCAGAAACAATGCTCTCCATATTATCATCTCCTCTCTCTCTCTTATTATTCCTCTCTCCTCTCTCTCTCTCTCTTGTTGTATGTGAAAAGTAATAGGTACAACTAACTAACATTTATGGAAGGAGAACAATATATAAAAACACAACAACCAATCATAAGATTACCATAACTTGTAATATCCAAATTTATCTAAACACATATATCGATCTTAAAAACAAATACTTTCCTCCTCTCAAAAAACATATATTATAATAATCTATATCAGCTTATCAATAAATAATATTAAAACATGTCTATACATAATCCAGTATTTGCTACCCAAATTGTTCTTGATAAATTGAGATCTTCTGCAATGGATTCTTATTGGGAAGAGAGAAACTTCAGAGAATCTACGATTAGGGTTAATATTGACAACAAGGAGAGATTCATTGAGATTGCTAAACTAATTAAAAAACAATGGATTAAAAGATACAATGAATTTCCAATTACCTTTAGAATCACTAGATTCAACAAGTATTATCTCCAATTTGTTGATGGCAAAAATAAGGAAGCTTTCATTGATCATCTCACAGATTATGATTCAAATCCAAATCAGGAGCTTAGCAAACTAAAAGACATTATCTCAGAATCAAATGCACTAGGGCATCATGTCACCAGAAAAAGGATTAGAATCATTATTAGAAATGTCTGTAACAACATCTCCTTAGACAGCATAGACTCCGTACTTCAAACCTACAGACCAGGACAGAGATTTATCTTTATAAGCAGGGTGCAAGAAGGAAAGGTTTTCCATTTACCTGGCAACAAATACTCGGCAAGGAACATATTCTTTTCAATAAATGCGGAAGCACTTAAAAGACTGTTTAACAAATATCAAAACGGCTACATTCATGTTGAAGAAGATAACACTGGAGACTTTATCAAACTTAAACTATACATTGATATCAGCGAGATCTGTTGCAAAAAGAGCTATCTACTAGATATTCATCACAAATGCACCAACGTCACACCCTGTTTACAGTGCGGAAAGAACACTCATAAAGCAATATCGTGCTCCAACAAACCAATAAACAAATGCATACTATGTGACATGTCAGATCATTCAGCATTAGACATCAACTGCCCCAAGAGGATTGACAAACTCACAAGAACATTTAGATCACTTGACATACCACTTGACTATCTCAAGGATAACGACAAAAGGAACAGACTTTTTCAAAACATCAAGCTAATATGAAATACTAACAATCGGTCAAAATTAAGACCAGAATCAACTCAAATCATTATAGCACGCTACTTCTTACTTTGATAAACACCACCACCAAAAACAACTTACAGGATAAGTCATATTAGTGAAGTGGTTAGTGTATGGGTGCAAATTAATAACCATTTCCTTTCGATCAAATCAACCAATCAATTATTCAATCTAATCTGGAAAAAGTTACACTCACACCCACACCCACAAGCACATTACCAAACTCAAAACAATCAGAGCCTACTTAAAAGCTCAATCTTTTGAAACAAAAAATAAAATCACTGTTACTATTATCAATTAATCCTATATAATCATAGCTACATCAGTATTAGTTTCATAATTACACTCCTAATCTACTGTCTACTAACGCATACACAATATTTATCTACCAATTTTCAATTACATCGAAGACTTTCCTCACCAAACAGTTTTTAGCAAAGATGATAATCTCCATAAATCTTGACAGCAGAATGTCCAACTTAATTGAACTTCTAAACTTTCTTGGCGGCAAAAACCACTTTCCAATCTGTCTTATTCAGGACCCACCGAGTTTTGACAGCAGAATTGAGACTATCATCAACAAATGCAATTATATTATCAAATGTAAGACTAACATCAACATGATACTAATCCATAAGGAAACACAATCGGAAGACTTTGTACACACTACAGACATATCACTAGGAACAAATGTCATGATTGGCGCCAAAAGATATCTCTTCATAAGTATATATATTAAACCTCGAATATCTTTCGCTGCGTTTCAAAGAGCTTTCGAGTCAATAGAGAAAGATAGCAAATCAATAGGCAAATCACAGCTTATAATTGCGGGAGACTTTAATTCAACTGACCCAGAATGGGCCCCTCTGAATGAAACTGCATTTAAGCTTGACACAAGCGTCAAAACACAATCAAGTGGCCAAGCAAACCACTATCTACAAATTAAAAGGACAAGAGGCCGTTTCATAGCTGCATTTACTGACAGAATGAAACTAAAATGCTTAAGCTCACTCTCAGATGGACCCAGCTTTCTTAGCCATAGTTCTTGTTCATACATTGATACTGCCTTTGTAGGTAACAGAGCAATTAGATATTTCAAAAGCCTTTCTTACAAGGACATAGGGTCTAATCACAAACTCTTACTAATAGGAAAACCTGAAGAAACTCATCCACGAGCAGAGAACAACAACAACGACAACAGCTTATTTAAACTGAAAAAGATTATTCAATACGATAAGATTAATCAAGAACACTTTCAAGAATTGTATATAAACACAGAGAAAATTATCACTAACAACTGGTTACATACACCGAGAAGCAGAATTATATCAAGAATTGAAAGAATTACACAATGCATGGCATCAAGCATCATTGGAGCACAAAACTGTGTAACAACTCTCAGACGATCTAAGGCTACTCTATTCAAAGGAACACACTTTAGAAACAAACTTGATAAAGCAATTAAGATACTAAAAAAACGGGAAGCTACTTTTAGAAAGGCTCAAAAAGCTAAAAACAACAGACGAGTCACAACCTTACAGCAACAACGACAACGACGCAAACTGATTAAGAACAAAAAGGAAATAGTTAACCTTATTGAACAACACTTAATTCAACCTTTTGAGACACAGCAGCAATTAGATGATAATTCAACTAACTATCTTTGGGATAGAGTATCGAGAACAAACGATCTAATTAACGCCAGAATAAGTCACATCAACACGGATCTTAATAACGGAATAAATTCCAAACAGGAACTGGAATCACTAGCTGACGCTAAATTTAGCACTGTTGAGTATACGAAAACCAAAGAAATTGAAGAATTAAATCTAATATCCAACAGCTCATCATCAACATCAACCTATTTAGAGAAAGGACTTGATATACACAAACACGAGGTTGATGAGGCCATCAAACAATGTCGTAATAAAACCCACACTGGCCCAGACGGAATCAAATTTGCAACCTTCCTCAAAGCT
Organism: Picea abies; assembly: GCA_900067695.1. NCBI lineage: Eukaryota > Viridiplantae > Streptophyta > Pinopsida > Pinales > Pinaceae > Picea > Picea abies. Next base: position 7,017 of record CBVK0100670323.1, read on the forward strand.
GTTAAATTTATTCGACCCATTTTGGATCAATGGATTAGAATGTGCTTTGTAGCGACTTATGTCCCAACTCATTGCAGAAATACTATCGGTAAACTTATACCTAAGAAATCACCTGGACAATTTAGAATAGTACACATCAGCAGCCCACTGACAGCTATACTAGAACAAATCGCCCTATCAAGATTAGAGTTCGCCCTTGAAAACCTGAAACTATTGAACAAAAGACAATTCGGTTTCGTAGCAAAGACTGGCAGACATGAACTTGTTGCGAGAATAATCGAACTAATACTCAAATACAGATACAACAACAGCAACAATAATTTAAAGAAGACAACAACAAATGAACAAAGACTAAACAACAACAACAACTCTTCGACCTGCTCCGTTTTAATTAGTTTAGACATAAAGGGAGCCTTCGACAATGTTGACCAGAACTTACTTAAAAAGAAACTCATCTGTAAACTTGCTCCGGAAGCGATAAGGTTCTGGCTTGCCAATTTTATAGACAATAGAAAAATTCAAATACAATTAGGAGACTGGGTGTCAAACAAGAGACTTATACCTAAGGGTGTTCCACAAGGCTCCTGTCTTGGTCCCATACTTTGGAACTTTGTAATCAATCAAATAGACGACCACCAGAACACCATCAATGAAACGGGCATATTCGAGATCCTTGCATATGCCGATGATTTAATCATCATATACAATGGGAACAATCAGAATATACTTCAGACTAAAATAGACCGTCTAAACAACGAATTAAGAAAGCTTAATCTTGAGATTGAACCACAAAAATGTCTATACATGCTCATCAACCATTCGAACCGCCAAGTCCTCTCAGAAAACAAACCAAAGATAATGATTAATGGCTATCAAATTGAAGAAGCTACCACTATCTCAATTTTGGGAATACCGATCAACAACAAATTTAATCTCGACACCACTCATAGTAGATTTAGCACCAACTTACAAAAGAACACCCAGCTTCTTAATAAGCTTAGCAGACTCAATATAGTCAACTCTAACAAAGAATGGAATATACTTATTGACTCTTACATCAATAGCTCACTTCTCATCAACAATTTACCCGTACTAGCAACTGATAACAGAGCTCGCATCTGGTGTGACAAGTTGATAACAAGAGCAATTAAAATCATCTTTGACTGGCCAGACAACTCATCAAATAAAGTAATCAGGCTAATCCTTGGAATCAGTGACTCCAATTTATATACCAAAAAAGCCATTGAGCTAAAATCTCATCAACCGGAATCTCACAGCTTCACATTTCTCAAAGAAATCCTCAAACATCAAAATCTTAACCAACGCAACAAGCTAACACATCTAAACCCATCTGTTGTACCCACAACTCAAGAAATTGCAACTCAATCAAGGAGATACAGAGATCCAACATTAGCTTACACACTACCACTACCACAATGTAACCTTGAAAGCATAGGCAATAACAATAACATGGTATGGATACTCTCTGAAGGTGGAACAACATTGGGCGCAACTGCTATCTTAACATATGGAACATCTATACAAAGGATATTATATGGAAGACATCCAACTTACAACATACCCTACTTTAATCTTATGTCCTTGGTATGGACTCTTTGCGGCAACCCGAACATCTTGTCAGATAAGAATCTGGTCTTCTCAGACACAAACGCATTATTACAAGCCATACTCAACAATGCTAATCACGATTGGAGAGTTATCAAACTTAGGGAAAAACTAATTCTTAACAATTGGAAGTTGTTAACAATCTCCAGCATACAACATCATGAATTCTCAGTAAAAACAAATGAACTCATTAAAAATCAAAATCATACAGAAACTTTGATCGGTCTAAATGACCATCAATACACACAACGCATTTTAAAGGACAAACTTCCTCTAAGATGGCCTGATTTAAACGACTACATACTTAACAACGACACGATTAAAAGATCAAGGGTTGCCAAAACCTACTTTCTTAATCAATCAAATACAACGCTTACCAAACTAATCACCAAAGATTCTCTAATCTGGCAAACCCTTGCACCAAATTGGATACACGGAAGCGGTATGCTTATGCTAACTGGAATTATCAAAGACAGAACATCGGGCAACTTAATCAATGGGTCAAGACCAGACAATGATACAACTTTTCATTGTTGCAACTACATAACAACAACAATTAATCAGGTTGATGACTCAAGTGAACTTCCATCGTCATCACTAAGATGGAACAAACATGTCACTCTTCACAGAGCCTTTCTATGCAGACTTTTTAAAACCCAAAGGGCCAAGATCAGACAAATAATGAATCAAGCCTATAGCGAAAAACTAACAAAAAACAAAGCAAATATTACAATATCAAAGTCGTTCGTCAACCCTTGGAATAATCAAGCGATCGTAGACGCAACAATTTCAAACAAAAAATTCGGTCAAACATTCATAAGGTTACTTTCTGAAATTGCTCTAAAATAAGAGAGACAATATTAACAAATTGTTTGCCATAACCTACTCTCTGGAAAAATAAACACTTGCGCTCACCTACAGAAACATTGCTGCACACACATTTCATTCAATCAACACAACTAACAACATGTTATATCACATTACACGCGCAATGCTCAACACGCAACACATTACAAAAACACAATGCTTCTCCTCACAAAGAATCTAACTCTTCAGTAAACAAATCTTACTATTACTATTATCATTATTACTAAGAACAATCATTCAATTCAAATTGATAAAAGCCATTATCAAAAAAAACACAATATCACAAAGAACCTATCCTATTTTTTAATCCTACAAAGACAAAAAGGCATAACTTTTACAATAACATACACACGATTTTAAAATGGCTAGGACACACAGAGACAGGATCCTCTTTGAGTTATTCGGACAACACTCTCCATATTCAAACGTAATAAGTCCCTTGATGAAGAAAAACTTTCGCAATCTTCTGAGACACTTTCATTCAGATAAACACAGCTCAGTCAATGATAAGGGAACTTTGCAAAACAAACAATTGAAAGAGGATCAAAAGATATGCAAAACCATTACAAGCGTTTGGGCCCTTATGAAGGAGGACAGACTGTGTGAAATGTACAGAAGGTCAGGATATGACAACCTACATTATCACTTAGCGGAAACTTGTGGCACAGGTTTTCATATTAAAGATGTGAAAGAGGCTTACAATGTCATTATTCAGAGGAAACTATTATTAACGGCTCAGAAAGTAACTGAACCAAGACAAGAAACGACTCAAACCAAACAGCAGCAGCCCAAGAACAATGAGAAGGTAGATGCCACTCACCAAGAGAAGGCAGACTTTCTACTTGATTGGCTAAAAAGGGTGCATAAAGAAGGAACTTCAACACGCAAAGAAGAGGATGACGATAATAATGAGGATGAAGACAACCTCACTGGACCACCTCCTACAAAAAAAGTTAACATCGACAACACTTCTGAAAGGAATAACACTCCACCAGCAGCGGATGAAGTTGTTAACAATGATGATGATGATGATTGCATCATTCTAGGGGTGTTTCGTCCACCCGACGAGGAACCAGCTAAACAAGATCAGGAACAGGCTGACCAGGATCATGAACCATCTAATCAAGATCATGAAACAGCTAACCAAGATCATGAATCAGCTAACCAAGATCATGAAACAGCTAACCAAGATCAGGAGCAGGCAAACCAAGATCATGTTGAACAAGACAAATTACAGGAGATTAATGAAGAAGAGAATCAAGCTGAGAACAATGAGGAGCCAGTGTCACCGCCTAATGATGAGGAAAAGAAAGAGGAGAACATAGATGATGAGGAAGAGGAATATCCTCTTGGAGCACAAAGGGTACAAAAGTCTCCTTCTAGATTTGATCCCTTGAAAGAGGATTCACTACTCTTAACCAGCCAAAGTGACAATGAGGAGGAAGAGAATCAAGCAACAGAGAAAGATAACAATACTCACTTGAACGACAACGTGTCCAACAAAGAGACCATTGACGAACTACTACTCAATGACACTACAAACACCAGTCTCAACGAAACAACCTTCGGAAATACAAGTAAAGCCTCCACCTCTGGAACGGCTAGAAAGGGTCATCTTGCAAAACAGATTGATGAATCTCAAGATGCTTATGACAAGGTTTTAAAGCATAGAAGAAGAAATGGCACCCTCCTATTCCAAATGTCAATGGCGCTTTATGAAAAGAATGACTGGCTAACGGTTGAACAGGCCCTCAACAACATGAAACCGCTCAGAGAATACTTGCTTGATCTCAAAGAGAAACACTCGAAAATATATAACTATATGATTGGAACCAATAAGCAATTGTTAAAAGCGATCTCAAGAAGACGATCAACCAACTGACACATATAACATCAAGCTATCTCTATATAAGCTATCCATCTGAAACGTTCCTTTCAATAAACTCCTTCCAACAAGTCTTCACATAAATTACTCCTCTTTAAGTTCCATTTTTTCTCATTCAGTTAACTGACTCTTTGACTCATGATCTCTATATGACTATCTTACATAGACACTTCCGGATTTAAATCTGGACATCCTTTACAAGAAATAACAGTATTAGAAAACTGAAAACTTCAGAATTATCTTATAACACCATAAAGAACATAATATGAAAATTTCATAGAAATCGGTCGAGGAATAAAAGATTTGGATAAGAAATCTTGAACAGATTATCTATGGAAATTATCCTGAAACTCTCATAAACCTATGAATCACGATACGCTTCTCGAGAACTATAACTAGTTAAGCGCTACAATTTTCAGCATAGTTAGCCTTCAGTGGTTAAAACTTGACCTGTAAATCGTGGGAAGATAGCTTGACTGGTTGATGATTGGCGAGCTAACATGAGGTGTCTATTGATCAACTCAACTTGGCAGAATCAACTTTTACCACCAAGTTTCACACCTAACTTCTGAACCAAAAGAGATAGATTCAAAAACTCAACGGAATCAGTTCCAGCGTCTGAAAACGACTCTAATAAGCTCAAACCAAAAGCACAAGTGTCAATTAATTGTGCATCAGCACCCAATCTTCATGGAAAATTGGTCCCAGATACCCTCAAGTTGATTAAGCACCGCAGGGGTACGCTTCTCGAGAAATATGGCTAGTTAAGCGCTACAATTTTCAGCATAGTTAGCCTTCAGTGGTTAAAACCTGACCTGTAAATCTGGTGGAGATAGCCTTAGTGGTTTAGCTTTGGCTAGCCTATTTCAGATAGCTATCCACCACCTAGACCCTAGCAACAATCAAACAAGAATTGAAATTTTTCCAAGAAAAATCAGTTCTAGAAAGCTGAAAATTTCAGAACGGTCTTACAATGCCTTAAAGAACACAATATGAAAATTTCACAGAAATCGGTCGAGAAATAAAAGAACTAGACAAGACAAAAAGAGAGCTCGATATTATAGGAAAAAGTTTATTCACAAGACGATTTTTGCAGGACACTTTGCCTCATGGTTCAGAAAGGCAGTTCGCACCTTGGACTTGAAAGCCTTATTACAAAATTGGCATCGATTTATCGACCGCTGATGGATTGGAGTCCAACCAACCAACTTCTCACTTGGTTCCGGGTGAAACTTCTTTATCATGTCCTCATGTATGGATCTCATAACCTTAATCTCCTTAGGAATAATCATTGATTGATAAACTCTCTTGTACTCTAAGGCTATCAAAACTGCGGAGGACCCGCAGTGGTCTACACCTCTCTGTTGATTAAAGGGTATTGGCAAGACCACTGGAGCTACCTTAAACTGGTGGATGAAAAGCTCTCTAGTTCTTTGATCCTTAATAAAGCAGTTACCACCATCGGTAAGATACAATGTCTTGGTGGAACTAATGAACAGCCCGACGAAGCAGTGGTCACCAATTGCAAACAAGTAGACGACATCTCTCCTTCCCAAAGTCCCATCAAAAGCCTGGAGATTAATAGGTCTTCTGGAGCTTACTACGTCATAAATATCTATCTGCTCAAGCACTTGGTCAACAGTAAGCCAGTTCTTCTTGTTATACTTAGAGCTTTCACTTCCAGAGGCACCTGTGGGGTTCTTACCTGTCCTAACTGGAAGTGCGTACTTCATCGGTAAATTGTTCTCAGCGAGGTACTTCTTCACCAACAAAGGGCAGTCCTTGCATTGACCTCGATCTAACCATGTATCATCTGACCCTGGTATGGTCCAACGAACCTTGAATTGTACCTGTCCCTTTTCACTAACTCTCAAATCAACAACCTTGTCGACCTCATACTCATCAGAGCTATCTTCTGGTGCTGCCGTGTTAACAGAGGAACTTGAGGAAATTTGGCTTGCTACCACCTCTTCGGCTGGAACAATATTCGACGACTGCTTTTCGGCTAAATACTCGACAATCACCCGATCTTCATGACTAAGACTTTCTGTTGCTGGGCCCTCATTCTCTTGATCATTTGAAACTAACTGTTTGCGACTACAAATCTTACAAAACCAAGGCTCACTGGTGTTCTCTCCTAATTGCTTAGCTCGTCTTAATGATAACCCGATGCACTCTGGATGGTACCAGTCTCCACAAGATCCATGACAGTTAATCATAAATTTACCATTGTCGGGCATATCGCATACACACCAGATCTCTTCACCTTCCTTGTTGAATCTTTGCTGTTGTTGAGCCATTATCGAATAAATAACCTGTATTAGATATACTGATGAAAGGAATTGTAATAAATAACCTGTACTTGGAATATTAGTGAAAGAAATTGTAATAACTTCTACAAATGTCTGAACTGGAATGAGCTGGCAAACGGAACATTGTTTTGCGCGAAAACATGTGCTCAAAAATCTGATTTTTCGAAAAATTTTATATTTTGTTCTTTTTTAGCCAAACCAAAGGTGGGCGCCCGCGCAATCGGGCTTAATTTAGCTGTTCTCAACAAGCCCGATGCAACGATGCAAAGCTTTTTGCTCTAAGAGGTCGGGAAGTCGCCCAAAATTGAGCCCAACCCGAAAAAAGTGCAAGGATCAGGGCAGGATTTAGTCGCGCTGCACAAAAAGTGGATGACGCTGCTCGACGCGTCAATAGGACTAGCAAATATGATAAAGATTACTACGAGTATCAACAAAAACTACTGAGAGTACTGGGCTGAAATTTACAATGAAGTTAGACTACAACATGACAGACTCAACCTGTTAATTTCGGGCTCCTAGCTGCAACAGTTCAAAAGAAGCGAGTCAAGCTTTTGTGTCCATAACTTAGCGCGCCTAGACAGGAAGCAACTCTTACATCAATTTCCAGACCTAGCTCGATAACCACAAGTCACAGAGTCAAAAGCTCTACAGATTCAACTTCCTCATTAAAAACTGATTCTAACAAGTTCAACTTAGATGCCTAAGTGCTTGTCGAACGCTCACTGATCCATAATTTCGGGCTTAATTGGGCACGAGATACCCCAAAGATGACCTACGACCATAGAGGTATGCTTATCGACAACTACGACTAGTTAAGTGTTGCAATTTTCAGTATAGTTAGCCATTAGTGATTCAAACTTGACCTACAAATCTGGTGGAGATAGCTTTAGTGGTTTAGCTTTGGCGAGTGGACATGGTGATACTATTGGCGGGCTCAACTTGGTGGAACCAACTTTTTACACCGAAATCCACATCTAACTTTTGATCCAAGAGAGCTAGAGCCAAAATCTCAATTGATTCAGCTTCAGCGACTGAAAGCGACACTAACATGTCCAAATTAATCGCCTAAGCGACCACCAATTATGCGTCAGAACCTAACTTTCCATCAAAATCTGGCATGAGATACCCCAAAGAGGACCTACGATCATAGAGTATTAGAACGATGAAAATTGGAAGGCGGCCACATATTATATCAAAGGACATGGCACCAAAATTTCAGACCAATCGGTCGAAGGAAATCAGCTATAACAAGGCGCGAAAGACTTATACAACTATACTGAGAAACACAGCTACAAGTCTCCAGCTCATCTCAGTGCTAGACAGCTCGGCGCCGCCAACACAGCACACAGAAAACAAATGCAGACATAGAACATTAAAGCGGACTACATCTATGCGCTCTGCGCATAGACACACCAAGCTAACAATCACAGTACATGATCTTTAAAACAGTATTAGTAGGACGAAACCTCAACAAGTGCAATAAATACAACACTATGAAAATGATAAGAAAGTTTGACAAGAATCCTTCGAGGAACAAAAGAGATATTGAACAATGAAAATCATGTTCTCTACATGTCTCTACAATTGCTTTTATCCATAGATCTCCAAAGAGACATCATAATTAGGAACTTGTAACAAGAGCATACCCTCACAACCAACAACTAATCATGCAATGATAAACGAAGACCAAATCAAACAAAATGAACTGACACAGATAAAAAAGAGTCCTATCATTCACAAGTATGTCAGATCCCAACAGTGAACCTCAATGGTTGGTCTTGATTGATCACGTATAATCTAGCGGATTTGATTCTGAAATTCTAATAGCAACTCATTGAAAGAATGTACACGTCAACAATTAACAACGCATATCAACCTGCCCAAGAGCAGGATTTGCTGCAAAGGATCTTCTAAGATACAACCTGATCAATCATTTCAACACTAAGGTCTCTCTGAATGGATCTGACCAACACAGTCCGATAGATTAGAGGAGAACACTTGGTAACACAGCATCGTTTCAAAACTTACCAACCATCCAATCATGAGCTCGGAAGACAAACTCACCAAGATTCACACACACACATGTACGCAAATCAAACTCAGAACAACGGTTTGGGAACATACATGCAAGACTTCAAAACGGGAGTAAGGATCTCTCGTACCGGCTTAAGCACATGTGATCATGGGGATAGGCCCCCTCACCTAGCGCGACTTAGAAATTGAAACAATGAGTATCAGGTGAAAAACCGATCAGCGATTAAAGAACCAGTGGAAAGAGACTTTCTTAAGGAGGATTTTTTCGCAACTCCTTGACCGGAGTGTTGACTGGTTAATCAAAGAAATTGGAGCAACAGGAAACGGTCTCTTTCCGAGCGAGGTAGAGAGGAAGAGCCTACAGCCAGCGAGTGACTCTGTAAAGGGTCAGCTGGGATTACGGGTCTTGCCCAAAGACGGTTGTATGGGCTCACCCCGGCAACTCGTCGGCCC